>JAODVQ020126996.1:0-15915 GCA_025400075.2 Phenganax stokvisi
TCAAATGAGTAAATATATGAATAATTCATAGCTTATTCGAAGACAATGTATTGAAAATAGGGAATGAGTCTATAAGTGAACTTACGACGACTTTCCCAACGGTTTCTAGTGACAACATAAACAAGTCCGTCGTTTCATACTGGTGGGCTCCCTAAGATAAAATTAGCTCTGACTACTTTCCAATAGGATTCAGCCAATCAGGATTCATATTTCCACCTGACGTAACGAATATTCACTGAGCTCAATATGTATTCATACTGGACTAATGGAGTATAGTACATACTGGTCTTTTAAACAAAGGGTACAAGAACATAAAGAAGTAAACTTTGAACGACTCTCCAAACGGTTTCTGCTGTAGCATTTTTATTGCGTTGACACATCTTTCTTCTAAGTTATTTTTCACCTTGTCTTTTTATGACTCTGAAATAACAAAGAGGAGCGTTCTTTAATAATTACTATCATCAATCAATCACAAATTTGTTGGAGTTTCTTATACCGCCTGTGTGTGCGCTATATTTCGTATACCGTGCTTGTCGAAGAGTTTTTCGAGTGTTGGGTTTCTGTGCGTACTTGAATTTGTCCCAAACATGAAGTCTCGAATTAGAGCTTTTTATAATCGCCCGCCTCTCGTGTGATGAGAGAACGAGGCTGTCAATCAAACAAATCTCTGGCTTTTAATTGGTTTAAATTGTTCTAAATCCTCATTAATCAACCGGTGTCGTGTCGGCGAAAAAAGTTCAGAATATTCTCTCACATACAATGGGATTTTCAAATTGGCATCTTCTGAAAATAAATTCATTTCTTTATCGTTTTAATTTCGTTGAATTTCATTAAAATTAAGCTAAACATTGAGGTAGATACATAGACTACACATTTTTGGCTCATTCTAGACTATATTTGGCATAATAATTGTGTTTTTTTTGTGTAGAATTCAACTGCATATGGGAGTAAATGCAGTAAATGGCGTTTAAAGACCAAAATGTTTACCCGATAAATATGAAATTAGGTGAGTTTTTTATCGTCATATGAGTTTCTTTACGTGTTCTGCATGTCAAGTTTAAACAAACATAATTGTTTTGGTCGAAAACCTGCAACAATATGAAATTAAATAGAGAAAAGTTTCCGACTTACTCCATAATTGTTAGTGGGGCAAGAAGCAAAGTCGCCATTGCCAGGAAAATGAGTCCGCTGAGTCCGAAATGCATGGTAATTGGATACAGACAGTTAAATATCACAGCGCCAACCAATGTACAGACGGTCTCCATAGCAGCAACTGCAGCAAATAATGCTCCTAAGAATGTGTATATGAAATTTAATTACAATTTGTGATAATTCACTATGCTTGTGCAAACACAAAATAAATAACAGAAAGATATTTTTACGAAATAAGAGCAACTAGATCAAATCTGTTTTACTCAACAAAATGTAAAACCTTGCTCAGTTGTGTCAACTATCTCCGACATCATTGCTCGAACCTCTGGTGTTGCAATTCCACCAAGGCAACCAATCAGGGGCACTGAAATGATTCAAACGCATGATCATTTTTGGCTCTGCCATGTGATTGCCCACATTGTCTGGTGTTAGACAGAGTAAAATGATCTGGCAGTAGACAGAATAAAATAGCAGGGCTGCATTGTTTTTGAATAACTTATGATTCAGAAGTAAATATTGATGGAAAGGTCCTGACCTGCAAAAAGAATTTGTTTATTTTTGACAAATGCCATGCAGCACAGAGATGCAATTACAGAAAGAATTCCAATTTGCGCAAGAACTGTCTGAGGGGCAAACAATGATAAACATTTGATACCAAGAACCGTTCCGACAGCTTGAATAAAGAAACTTGTTGCTAAGTAGTACCCAATTAATACAGAGTTAAAACACAGTGGATAGTCTAGAGCATAAAGTACAAACACACAACCAAAGCCAGTTGATGCTAGCATCATGCAAGCTGTAGCACTCATTAAGAGAAGCAACTTTCGTCGCTGACCATCTCGTCGATCTTGAAATAACCTGATTATTGATTGAATGTGTTTGAAGTCACATAAACCTTCTCCAAAGGTCTTGACACGCACTTGACTTGACTCAGGTAGCAAAAATATTGTATACAGGAATGCGCAGAGATGTAACGAGGTAATCAGCCAATAAGGTGACACATACCCAGTCTTCTCAATCCACCAACCACTCGACAAGTGACTGACCATGCCACTCATGAATGCTGTCGCTTCTAAAATACCCAGTCGAAAAGCACGCTGGGAAGGCAGAGTTATATCAGCTATATATGAGAACACAGAGAGTATTATTGTAGGGAAGTATCCACATATTCCACCCATGAAACTTGATAACATCAGGAAATATATCGGCAGTTTGAAACATATTATAATGAGTATCAATGCACTTTCTGTAATGCTTCCACATAAGGCAATAGCAATTACAATTTTTCTCCCAACGTTATCTGACCAGGAACCAAGTAGAAGTGTCATGAACAATGTAGGGATTGTTGAGGATAAAATAGTTGCTAGTAGGATAAATGATGTTTCACTCTGGGTATCCTTCAAGATCCTGTGAAGTTCATGATTACTATCTTCTGCCCTGCTCTCGCAATTACTATGTTGTTCAGTCTTGTTAGTCACCAAGCCTTTTGATTCCGCAACACGATGGTAGATATATTGTTGAATGATAGGTACATGAAGTAGTATACCAAATGCGTAACAAAATACCACAGGCTCGACTGTGACACGATACTGGCCAGTCAAGGAGTCTTCATTATAGACTTGATCCTCACTCGGACACTTTCCCAGCTCTAAATTATCTTGCTCGATGTTAGTGCCCATCTTTTCGCTTTTTTTTTAACTAAGTGAATAGTTTAACAAGGAACTTGATTAATAGCAATAAAATATATCTATTAGCTGTAATTGTAACGTGGTTGACTGCTGCCGCTATTTTTTTAGATATTGCCAGACGGATCCTTTAATAAAATTGTCGATAAAAATGTTTTCATTCATTTAAGATGCAAAACATCAGACAAAATGGACTAGATGTACATGAGTGTGCATGTCAAAATAATTATTAGACCCATCAAAGTTTTGTATAGTGATCAAAGCAAAAAACGTCGAGGATTTATTATTGCGTCTACTAAAAGTTTCCTAAATTGAAGCGTGATGAACGCTGAACTAGTCAGCTGATAATCTCAGACAGTTTCTTTGTCATTTCTGATTAATAAAGTTGGCATTGACACTTACCTGCTTCTTAAAGAGTGCATCTCAAGGTTTTCAATCTTTGCATTTTGTATTAAGAAATTTTAACTGACTCCTCGATCAATGGAAATAAAGTTTAGGTAACTATGGACTCATTGCGTATCTCTCCACCTGTTCTAAACTGTTCCGCTTAGTGCACAAGTGTGTTTTCCAAAGAATCAGCTCCTTTGATCAACTTTAATTTAGATAGTTTTACGAGTAAAGTGAGGGGTTTCATCTGCGAAGGATAGTCGTGGTGTTATTCTCGCTTAGATGTAGTAAATAAGGTTTTCTCCGATTGCACCCGCGAAATTGTTCAAAAAATAACCTGTTGTAGGCAATAGTCTCTTCACTGATCATTGCAGCACTAACACTTGCAGAGACCCACAATTACAACTACCTGACTGTGCTTCTTAAAAACATGAAATAGTTAGCTACATTTGCTAATTTGATTGTCCCAACGTACTACAAGTTTTATTTCACACTAGTTTTAGTGTAATGGTTTAGGATTTAAAGTGGATTTTATCTTTTTAGAAGACTATAATAAAGGTGGGTGAACGTATCAATCCTGAAACGCCTGGAACAAGAATATGGGCCATTCTCTGTTGGTAAGTTTGTCTACAGTTTTTCCGCGTTTTGTAAGCAAAAAGCGAAACACCGGCAAAACAACATGCTGATCAAAACGTCTATATTTGAAAAATGTTTTTTCGCCGGAAAAGCACGAAACAAAACTTGCGTTCGAAAAATATTTTGCGAAAATCTTTGATCAAAAAGTTGCCGAATGATATCTGCACATTAAAATTTTATTGAACTTTCACATGAGAAGGTAGAAGATGTAAACTGTTGTATGGCTATAAAAAGTAAGAATGCGTCCGTCCAATGTTTGACTGGAAACCACTGAAACACGTTCATGTCGACTTCATTTTAAAGTAATTCGGTAGTTATCCAAAAAGGGAACTAAATGTATCTACGATGTTATCTATTTACAATTTAAGGATTTTATAAAAGGTTGGGCAGAAATGTTAGGCAAAGGACTAGGAGAATTGGGCTGTTTTTTGAAGCTGAACTTTGGTCAGCCAGTGCTCTTGCTGAAACCTTCTGTGGGTCCGCCCAAAATTCGCAAAATTCTTCCCGTAGTTTTCTTCTCACTGTCATTTGAGAGAGACTTTCCATATCTAAATATTCCTGCTCATCACTGCTGTGTCGCGGCCATCTTGGTAAGGTCTTAACGTTGTTTAAGACCAGAGGTAGTTCTTTTCTGCCTTTGTTTGGATCTCTGTGAAAAAAACAAGGTTGATACACGATAACAAGAGTTTAATCGAGTTTATACATTCGTTGTTAATATAAGCTTTTTAGCACAATACTTACCCAGTTTTTGCAAAGTTTGTCCAGAAAAGAATCACTCTTTGTGACAAAATTTGATCTTCTGTCGGAAACCTTGGATTCTTAATTACTTGACCAAATGAAGACTGAAATTTATAAAAACATGATTCAGTTTCGGAATGCGTTTCTAGATTTTTAGGAAGTGCCAAAACTTGACAACTTTTAAAGCAAAATTACTATGTGATATCAATAGGTATTTTTTCTCCATTGAACAGATGACAATGATCTTGGGCTCATTCCGAGTTTTTCTATTGACCCGGCAAATATATAAGATCACTTACCAGGAAATCTGCGTCATGAGCAGCAAAGCCAAATTGTCCTAAGGGATAAGTACTATATGGCACTGAAGTAGCATAAGAATATCGGTAGAGGAAAACCTTATGTGACCTCTTTGATCTAACTAGAGCATCTTGTCTTGCAGGGCATGTGAATGCAAAGTCAGTCATACTATCCACCATTGGTCTTAATGCTTCGATAAAATTAGGAGTACAGTTTGTTGCGTAAATTTTAAAAAAGTGTTTAGTGATTTCTGCAGGTCTTCCGGTGAAGAAATCCTGTATGAATTTCTTGTACATTCCAGTGATGATATTCACATCTCTTGTCTTTTGAAGAATGTGATCATTTGTAAAAAACATTTCGTCTTTAGTGACTCCAAGTAGAATGCTCGAGTTTTTGAATTGACCGGACGACATCAACTTGACTGGATGATCTGTCAGAGATTCTCTGTCGATGCTAGGTCGGTACCACAATCCTTCCAAGGCAAAAGGTTGCGATTTATAAATTTTCTCCAGAACGTCTTGCTTTACATTTTTCTTCAAACATTGTAAGATATTTTTATCATCAGAACAGTTCACTGATCTCAGAAACTTTTCCACTCCAGCTTTCCTCTCTGCTTCACTTGACATCGCCCAGGGTGCCAGCATGCTTCCGCTCTGCAACAACACGCGGTCAAAATACGGCCAGCTTTCTTTTGACAGCGTGTGCGCAGACACACTAGCCGCACCTGAACTCAGGCCAAATAACGTAATAGAATTTGGATTCCCTCCAAAAGAAGCAATGTTTTCTTTGACCCATTTCATTGCCAGACGTTGATCATAGTGACCCAGGTTTCCTGAAAGAAATGCCAAGTTAGTTAGCGATTTATCGGTGATCTATGCATTTCGTCAGCGTTCTTTTTGGATCACAAGTAGTATATGCAAACGGGTTTTGTCGTTGCTTGGCTGTAGTAGGAAGAACACGGCAAAAGATGATTCATATACCTTTCATTCTCTCGTCTCCAGTACTAAAGAATCCAAGCGCAGATACTCTGTAGTTGATTGTCACCAGAATGACGTCACCAACTGCTACAAAATTAGCGCCATTATGTCGTTTCGATCCTGAACTGCCGCTGCGAAATGAGCCGCCATGAATGTAGACCTAGGAAAATTGGCAGTCCATTCATACTATTGTGAACCGTTGTCCATCGTTTCATGGTTTCTTTAAAACTAATCGTCTGGTAGCGAATACAGAATCTATTAAAAAATGTTTTATGCGGTCAATGTCTTACCATCACGCTCGCGTTTTTTGGTGTAGGATAAGGGATCCATACGTTCAGAATCAGACAATCTTCAGTCATTTGCCATCCTGGCTCATACTTTTGGAAACACGCAATATTAACCTGGCTTGAGTTTAAGATTCCTGGTGGAAAAATGATTAAGCAGAGCAATGGAATAACACAATCTTATGATTAAAATGGAGCAAAGAAGACTTTAAATTTACTCTACCTTTCCATGGTTTTCTGGGTTCAGGTTTTTCAAATCTTAGTTCATCGACTGGAGCTTCAGCGTAAGGAATGTTGAGAAACTTCTGGACTCTGATTCCGGGAAGACTGGAGGACTGGATTAGTCCTCTCACTTTACCTGACTTTGTGGTGATCACTAGACAAGGATCGTTTTTTTAAAGGTGATTTTTTGAAATAACTTCTATATATGAGACAAATCAACCATGAAAGAGAACGGGAAAATTGCTGTAAATTTGAACGACTGAATTAGAATATAAATTACATGAATCCTGCTCAGCGATGGAAAGTAGCAGAATGTCTATGGACGGCAGAAAAAAGAGCATAGATATACTAATTACCAAGACACATCCCGAAGCTTTTTCTCATTTTAATACTTACCTTCTGTCATATTCATCGAGTTTACTTCGCAAACAGCCAAGAAAAAGAGTAGCAGCATGTTGATAGCCCTTGATTAAGTATCAAGTATGTCCTAGGAAGTAAACAATATCCCAAGTCTCTACTTGAAATATTTGTCAGATGGCGATGTCGCAAGTTTGAAATAACCAAAAAGACTGCGCTATTTTATCAGATTGATTTCGTGGCTCAAGCAAAGGATGCACTTCTGCATTCAACACTCAGTATTTTCCTTTTTTCCGAGAGAAACCTCTTTGTGTTTTTCGAAACAGACAAACTTTACAAGCGAGCCAATATACCCACTTCCCGCGTGGAGCTAGTTTTCCTATGAGTTCATCTTTCATTAACTTCCTTATTTGCGCAACGACCTTCTCATTTATATTTGCTCACTTTGAAATATTAACTGGAGACAAGACCAGCTTTATTGGCTTGGAATCAATATTTAGAGTTTTGGCCTGCTATCAGCACGTGCTTTTGATACTACATCTAAATTGAAGCCTCTCCATAAGGGATTGTTATGGTAAATGGTAATTGCAAACGTTGTTGAGATTACCACTCATGACTCAACACTATTTAGTAGAAATGAGATTGCTGTGTGTGGAAAGATTTGACGAACCTTTGTCCCAAGGTTCGTTTGGACGTCATAATGACGTCGTCATTGCAAACAATTTTCAAAATGGCGGTCGGATTTATCGATTATTTTCCTAAAATCGTACTATTTGGCGACTCTTTAACTCAGGTACGTAATGATAAAGTTGTTTTCCTTTTAGAAAACTTTGCGGTTTATTATATTCTCGGAAATTTTGATTATTGATAGCTATTTGTTGTGATCAAATCATGTTGTATTGTGCAAAGGAGTGAGAAAATAATGATAAAGACTTTCTTTCTTTTAGTTTTCATTTTGTCCGAATGGCTTTGGTTCCACGATAGCAGATCATTTTCAAAGGTTCAAAAAATGCACTCATTCGTTTCCAATGTGGAGAAGATCCTTTTAACCTTACGTGTCTAGAAAATGTAATGTATTGTGATTTTATCTCTACCAGAAAATGTGATGTGCTCAACCGTGGTTTCAGCGGCTATACCACTAAATCAGATAGACTGATCTTACGAAGACTTTTAAAAAATGATAATCATCCCCCTGGAAGTATCGTTGCTGCGGTCATACTAATAGGAACAAATGACAGTGAAGATGTAAATTATGAAAAAACTCGAAATGTTCCTATCCTGAAATACATGGAAAACCTGAGAAATATTTGTGGACAGTTTAGAGGTCATGGTGTTCCATTTGACAAGCAAGTTTTGGTCACTCCTCCGGGTGTGGCTGACGAGAAATGGGTAGATTGGTGTAAAATAAAAGGTGAACGTCTGCCGCTCTTGCGTGACTGTCCATCGGCGATGTTCTCCAACCCATTGCGCGAGATCAATGAAGACGAAATTGATCTGACATAGGCAAAAGATTTTACTGATATTTGACTGTCGATAATGAAGTCAAAATACTTCCGTGATGTATTATAGTATTTGAAAACCAGACATTTTGGGGTTATCCAACTTTATAAGTATGTTTAGGGTACACGCCAGCATTCAAGAATGAATTTATCAAGCCTTATTGTGACGCATGTGTGAAGATTGGTCAAGAATTAGGAATTGAAGTTTTTAATCTGAGCACGGAGATGCAACAAGAAGATGTAAGTAAGATTCAGTGAAATATCTGAAAAAAAGTGATGAAGATGTTTCTTTTCTTTCCTTGGTTAAATTTAGTAAACCTAGTCTAAGTTTAACTTTTCTTTTGTTATGTTTAGAACTGGCAGGATATGTTGTCTGATGGCTTGCATCTCTCAAGTAGAGGCCACCAATTTGTTTCTCAAAGACTAATACCAATTCTTGATCGTAAACTACCTAATTTGGAGATGGTCTTCCCAGATTGGACAGATGTGCATCCCCAGCAACCAGAAAAAACGCTGGCAACTTTTTATGAATAGTATTTTTTGAAATTTGTTTCAGTGTTTTAGACTAGTGATTTTGGGCCACTCCTAATTAATTAAGCGAATGAAGTTTCGTTCAATTTTCCAATGGAAATATTGCAGTCTCGAATTGAAAGCCTTTGTTTCTACTCCAGCTAAATATGCAGCTCAGTGGCGTCTTTAGGATTACCATCTAGCGCGATCTTCGTTCTTGACCACATGGTTTGCTACTGTTAAACATGAATCGAAAAAAGCGTGAAAATTCTTCTGTAACAACTCGAAATGGTTTCCCAAGCGTTGCCAAGAGTGTACCTGTGCCTAAAGGCGAAGAGAAAACATCTCCAAAAGACGGGAATGTTCATAAAAATAGTCGAGGTCACGTGTTGTCTGATTCAAATATGGTTGGAATGAAGAATTATTTTTGTCGAGCATCGTTTGTGGGAGTTTTCAAAGTACTGGTTCTCATTATCATTATGCCGCCACTCTTAAATTATGCTTCTCTTCAGCGAGAACTGACAAGTTTATCTCGGCCAGGTGAAATGCATGATGGACCGCGAGGAAATAAATTGCTAATGAACTGCAGTGGTAAGGGATCTCCGGTAATAGTAATGGATACACCAGGAGGTTTCTCTTCCGACCTCTGGACTGTCATTGCATCCGAAGTAGCAAGGTTTACAAAAGTTTGCATCTATGATAGAGCAGGCCTGGGATTTAGTGAAAGAGCTGTGCCTCGTTTCTACGATGACCAACAAACTACATCATCTGTAGAACCTGAATATGAGCAATTTCGACCAACAAGTAAAAATATGGTGGCTGACATTCATCATTTGGTAAAAACTGTATTGCACTCTAGTGATGTTGTGTTAGTTGGTGGTGGACTGGGAGCTATTAACGCTAGATTTTATGCGAGATTTTATGAAAGCGTTTTTGGTATTATTTTGATTAATTCTTTTCATGAAAACATGTTTGATGATCAAGAATGGTCGACATTTTGGTATGATCACTTTATCCCCTCTTTGTTCATTGAAAGGATCTTTGCTACTATGGGGCTGGTGCGATTGGGAATTTTGACAGGACTTCATAAACCTAGTATTCTTTATGGTCATTTTGAAAATGATGTGGCAATTAGGTTGAAACACTTGTTATGTAACAGTGGTCATTTGAGCACAGGGATTATGGAGCATTACTACATGAATGAAAGTTTAGCCCAATTAAGGATTTTACAAAAACTGAAATCTTTTCCACGAAGAATACATGTGAATCTCATCAGCAGCAGGAATTTTAGTAATTATTTGCCAGCATCATTGAATGAGTTGTGGTTTACAAAGCAAGAGTTGTTTGCAAAAGAAATGCTTATTGACAGCGAGAGAACTATTGTTGACAGTGATTTTAATTCAGTGTATTTTAATCAACCAGACATTATTGTGAAAGCAATCAAGAAGATTGTGATGAAGTTTAGAATATCTGTAAAACAATCTGCAAAAATTTAAACATAATTATTTGTGAAAGTTGATTAAAAGTGGTGTATGGTTGTAATCTCAAAATTTATGCAAATTTGATTATCAATATTAATAATTTAAAAAAACTCTTTGCCCACCCTCCCTTCGATTGTTCTGTCTACTCGCTTCAGTCCTCGCGCGGCGAAGGAGAGTGGCTGGAAAAATCTCAAATATTTTTCAAGATTTCGAAAACTTTCAAAAAGTCGAAATATTTTTGCATTTCATTCGCTTCGAAACGAAAAAAGGACTTCAACAACCGTTTATCAGGTGAATAACTAACTTCTCTTGGAAATAGAAAGTATTTTAGAATGATATTGTGCTTTGTCAGTCATAATTTTAACTAAGTTCCCGCTTGTGGCACTATTTTGAAATGTTTTTAAAAGATTCTTTCAATGTTTAATTGTGATATTGTTGGGAAATTGTGCAGAGCGAAGATGCAATATGTCTTTCAGTTTTCCCAGCGTGACAATGATAAAATTACAATTTCATCTCAGGTTTTATCAATGTCAGACAAATTAATTATTTCTAGCTTGCCTAATGTACTTTTCTCTTTTGTAAACGTTTGAAACACGCTAGTCATGAGAATTGACAATTACATTTCAAATTTGCGGTCGAACCATACAACACAGTCAATAGGTTAATTCAATATTTAATATTACAATTTTGTTTTACAGATCTGTTTATTAGTAGACATCAGAATAAATCTAAAATTCATTTTACAACTGCTATTTATTAAATAGTAAAGTTGCAGTTTCCTGCACACATTGTATATTTCATATATCCTCACGCCCTGACAAAAGTTTAAACCCAAACTAGACCATAGTTAAATAAAAGTTTTCATTCATTCATTCCAAGCAGTGAGGATAGATGAGGGAGACAGACTAGGATACGATTAAAGATTTCCCAAGATTAATCTTTCGCTAATATTTTGACAAACGTTATTGGAAACACTCCTTCTCTCTTGGGGTTGTCTTCAATGTGACCCATCTGGAAATAAACAAAATTTGCAAATAAATACTTCGACTTACTATGAGCAAATGATGTTCATTAATTCTTTTCATCATACTTGAAGTAGTCTAGTACACTGTGTACTCACCATTCGCTGGCCTATGAGGCATTCTGAAACTCAGCCCTACTTTTTCAAGCCATGAAAAGCAATTATTTTTCAACAAGGCTGTTTACTTACCCACCACTCAGGATCCGCCTCACCAGACACGACAATGATCTCGCCTTCAGAAAACGACAGTTCGTCGTCGTTGTCAGCCTCACAATCGAACAGTGCCTGCACGCGACGGATCTTCGGCCTAACAGCCTGTAATGAACAAACATTCATATAACAATTGGTTTGAAAAACTTTCGTCTTAAAAAGTGTCAATGATTACTAACGTTTGGTGATATAACCCGGGGTGGAAGTTCTGGTGGGGGCGTATCCCCCGTCCCTTGGTCAGGATTTGATTTTATATCTTTAGGAGGTCGAGGAGGAGGGGAAATGTCCGGTGGTGGAGGGCTAACTGCCCGGGTGTTAGGAGGAGAGACAGCCCGTGTCGTAGGTTGCGATGCTGCCTTTAATACGGGCGGAGACACAGCCCGCGTTGTAGGTGGGGATGCGGTTCGCGGTTGAGACGAGACTATACGTGCTGTGGTGGGAGGAGAGAGAGGTCGTGTCATGGGGGGAGGGGTTGATTTAGGTGGAGAGCATGAGAGTGACTTCGCTATCTTTTTCGGGTCTTGAAGAATGTAAGAAATAATTAAAATAATAGCGTAACATATAGATGTAGTAGTAAACTAATAAATGTAGTGACAAGTGCATCTATCTAACTGCGATTACCATTTGAATCTTCTAGTTTTGGCTTCGGAACCATCGGAGGTTTGGGACGTCTAGAGAATATGATGTAGTTAGAACAAAATGATTGCAATCAAAACAAGGTAAACTGAACTTAAACACAAACCAAACGTATGGCTCACCCTTCGAGTGTGTTTGATTTTTTAGTACTTGAATTTCTTCTTGGTAATGACGACGTTGATTGTGACGTTTGCATCTTGGGTGGGGATAGTGGCCGTGTTTTGGGAACAGGGAGAGGTGTACGAGATTGTCGACTGACTGAGGCCACTCTAATTGGAGGGGTGGGGGGAGGGGAGTCTTCGTGTGAAGTATGGTTACTGCAAATGAATTATCGGCAGAGTTTTGAACAGATATCTACAAGTAGACGGTGTCCTATCGATATTTCTCAACATTATCTAAACTTTATCACTACATCGACCGCATTGAGATGCTCGTAAGTGTCCGTGACACGCCAGAAAGTATACCTGGTTTGCGGCGATTTGGTCGTAAACGTTGAATATCCTGAGGGATAGCTAGAGGGGGGATGTGAGACTGGGATGGTTGATGTTGGGGGAGGAGGGGGTGGGCCAACCTTCTTCAGACTTTTCTTGAGATCCTCACCTAAACCATGTCTCTTCTTTAGCTCGCCAATCACGCTCATGGAAGGACTGAACGGATGAAATGACGGCGTGGCGTCAAGGTCATTGCTTTTTGATCGCACGACTGGTGTAGGGAATGCGGCAATGCTAATTGGTCGACGCTTACTACGCGGAGGAGTTTCTGGAGCCTGGGAACGACAAGTAAGACAACTCTAATACTGTGCTTTTCGTACTTTAATACTGTGTGTTTCGTCTTGCCTTGATCGGTTCTTCAATTCCTTCATCTTCACTTTGAAGGTCAATTCGTAAATCCCCAATATTGCAAGGTTCTTCGTAAATATTCTCAGCCTGAAGTTGAACATTACTAGGAATGAGAAATTTCCGGAATTGTAAAACCCTGGAAAGTATATTTGACCTGTTCTAAACCCCAATCAATCTTGACATTGTCACAATAAGTCAATTTTCCTCCTTGCACACTTTTCAACTAAAAAACAGAATAAAATAGAATTAGATCTACGATATATAAAACATTTAATGATAACGGAAACTCACAAGTTCTATGGTATCATTGTGCTCTGTAATTATTGCGATATCCAGCGCTGTCTGACCATGAACATTCACTAAATAAAATATTTATAGTATTTAGATATAAACTATATTGTTTGATATTACAAACTATACTAAATAATAGACACTTGAGATGAGTAAGACCTTGAGAAGCATTAGCTCCAGCTCGCACCAGTACTTTTATACACTCGGTCTTAGAAAGACTAGCAGCAAGATGTAACGCTGAGATTCCGTCTGATAACACGTCAATATTGGTCCTAAAACATTCATGAATATACTCTACCATAGAGATAACAGCGGAATAATAAGACTAGCAGTAGAGTAGAAAACGTAATAAGTAAATTGTATAAATGTTCAACTTACGTATTTTGTGCAAGGAAGTCCACAATATGAAGTGAAGTATCGTCTTCGTCATTTTTTACAGCGTAATGTAGAGATGTTGTATGTTTGCCATCCTAAAACATTTGAGTAAGAATACGTTTGCAATAAGACATCAGTATTCATTGCGTTATAATATAATAAACACATTGTGTTCACCTGGTCATGTAAAGGTGCACTTAGGTCCGCACCCTCGGCAAACACTTGTAAAACTGCTAGAATATCTTTTTTATGAACTGCTTTAGCTAGACCCTGAATAAATTTTACAGAAGAATTGAAAACCTAAAAATAGTGGTTTTGTTTCGATAAATCTTTTTTAAGCACGAACCTTGGAAAGAGCAGAAGAACTTTCCTCTAGTTTCTGTGCATATTGATGATTTATATATTTTGCTCGAATAAATTCTTTTCTTTCTTCCCTAAAAAATGTTTTTGATTCGTGCTTGGACAATTTAGCTTCAAATTAGATTCAAATTAGATTCAAATTAGTCAAGTTTGAAGTTCCAAGGCATGTATATCAACTTATTTCACTAGTTCTTACATTCTACTAGTTGACTTGGGTTTGACGAAATCATTTTCTAACGTCACCTCCATAATTTCATTAAAACCGCCATTTCCAATAGCTTTTGCGATCTGTGAAGTTTAAGAAGATGAATGAGGAATTTGAAATAAACATAAAACAATATGTCTATATAGGTGACATATAAGGAAAAATTATTACGATCAGCTCATCACTGCAGCTTATTATTCTATATAATTATTATATCGATTAAACTTGAGATCTTACAAGTAGCTCGGCTGTTCCTAAATTGTCGAGCGTCAATGACCTCACTCGAGACACGTGCACGCCCATTTCACGATGAATTCCTGAACACTCAATACAAGTAAGAACTCCTAAGTTCGTTGATAACCATGTCGGATCTAAAATCATTGGTTGAAAGTTAGAAATAGTTACTGCTTGACCTGATTGCAACGAAGTAGAAATGATCATACCTAAACTATCACAGTCAGCGCAGATATCATTGCCTGGCAAACTTTGAACAACTCGAACAATTCTCTATAAGAGGGAAACATCCTTAGAAACTAGACATGCATGATTTCAACGCTGTGAAGAAGCATACCTGTCGTAAATCATAAGTTTCATCGGCTGAATTGTCTTTTTGCTGAAAAGCAATAATCCTCGTTAAATTAAAGATGAAACTCTACAAATAGTTTCAGAGAAATGTTTACCAGATTGCTGCCATGTTCACCAAATGCTTTTTCTAACGCTTCTTTTCTGCTGTTACTCAATACTGACATCCATCTAAAATGCCAAACTATCAATAAATTGCTCTAACACCATTTTTCATCGAACACTCTGTTTATTTACCTGGACATTTCAGCTTGATCTTCCGCTTGAAATAAATAATTGCGGTTGTCTGGAAGTTAAGTAATTGCAGATATTTATCAAAAAAGAACTGAAACAAATTCCATTGCTAGTTGTTCTTATCGAAGTTACGTTTTTGACAGCATCCAAATTTCTGATTTTCTTATAAATGCTACGTACGTGTGACTAAAATAAAAATCGGGCTTTTCTTTCCTTCTTTCTCAACAGAACCCTGAAAGATGGGGATACGAAATCAGAAAACAGGGATCTCGAGGATAAATAAGGTAAAACTTCTTATACCTTGACTTGGCATGTTAGAAGGTTAAGTGTGTGATTGGGTGCACTGTTCTGAAATGAGAACGAAAGAAATAATGCCTCCAAATGGCGTAAATAAAGCTAATACGTGCGAAGTTCGTCTTACCGCTGAATATGCTAATGTCAATAGTCCGTTATTCACAACGCAATATCTTTTTTGCCACACTTTGCGTACGCTGAAATTTTTTCCCAAATGAACAGTTTTATTTTATTTCAAAATCCCAGTAACGGTTGCAAAGTAAACAAAATATCATTATTCGCAATGGCGAGATAAATATTGATGAAACGTTACCCTTCGCTCCGTTTGAGCAAATATCCTTTGATTGTCGTGCCGTGAATTATGTCTCCTTGTTGACCGTGCAAAGTATACCCAGCTCTCTCTAGACTTTTCTAAATATTTCAACAAAATATTGATGAAAATATTTTGAAGGAGAGGTTCAAACATAATGAGACAAACCTCTTTATCTAACTGCAAAGTTTCTTTTACGTCATCTCTAAGCATCATCAAATTCTTCTTTTCATTTTCTTGAAGGACCCGTAACTTCAGTACACAAAATTATAATTAAGTTTATAGTTTATAGTTTATATATATATAGCTACTTTGCAGCGTATAAGCTGAATT
>JAODVQ020127104.1:0-15913 GCA_025400075.2 Phenganax stokvisi
ATGCTATAATTTACATTTGTAACGCGACACCAAGATGGCCGAAGGAAATTTGCATAAATTTGTGACGTCATGTGAAAACACCCTATAGAAAAAGAAGTTCGAGACATTTACGATAGATTTTATAAAAATCCACAGAAAATTATTCTAACTGATAAAAACATTAAAGATTTTGAAAATGCTACAAAATGTTATTGTGGAGAGTTTTTAGGAGATAATAAGGTAAAGAATCATTGTCATTTTACGGGAAAATATAGAGGAGCTAGTCTTAATAAATGTAATCTAGAATTTAAAAAATCAAAGTTTATTCCCGTTATTTCTCATAACTTAGAAGGATACGTATCATCTATTTATAAAACCTTTAAGTTAAACTCCGGGTAGAATTTCCTGTATTCCAAGAAATGAGGAAAAATATATAAGTTTTACTAAGTTTCTCACCATAATTAATGACACTAAAAATAAGCCGATTAACTTTTTTTTAAGATTTATAGACTCTTTTAAATTTATGAGTTCTAGTTTAAATATTTTAGTAGGTAATTTACAAGAACAAGAACTTAAACTTTTAAAAAGATTTTTTCCAAAAAAAGAACATGTTAAACTACTTTCGAGAAAAGGAGTTTACCCTTGTGATTATATGGACTCTTTTGAAAAACTTCAAGAAATAAATCTTCTTTCAAAAAAGAGTTTTATTCAAAATTAAATGAAGAACATATTTCAGATAAAGACTATGCTCACACGCAAGAAGTTTGGGAAAAATTTTACATGAAAAGCTTAAAAGATTATCATGACTTTTATTTAATTACAGATGTAATATTACTTGCGGACGTTTTCGAGGCTTTTCGAGAATTATGTTTAAAAAATTATGATTTAGATCCTACTTGGTATTATACTTCTCCTGGACTAGCTTGGGAATCTGCCTTAAAAACTTCAAACGTAAAACTAGAGCCTCTTACTAAAAAGGATATGTATTTAATGTTAGAAAAAGGTATAAGAGGAGGAGTTTTCATGATCACGAAGTGATATATCAAAGCAAATAATAAGTATCTTAAGGAACTTTGTTCCCTTTATGATCCTTCAAAACCTAGTATATTATTCCTTATTTCGATGCTAATAACTTATATGGAGGGGCGATGATGAAAAAATTACCTACAAGTAAATTTAAGTAGATGAGTAAAAAAGAAATAAAAAGTTGGAAAAATGCACTACGTGGGTGTATCTTAAAAGTAGATCTAGATTATCCAAAAGAATTACATGATCTCCATAATGATTTTCCCCTCGCTCCTGAAAAAATAAACACTCATTTAGGAGAAGAAATTACCACAGAAAAACTAGTTCCAAAGTTATAGTCGAAAAAGAACTATGTGGTTCATCACGAAGATTTAAAAGATTATTTAAAAATGGGTTTAGTTTTAAAAAAGATTCATAAAGGTATTAGTTTTCAGGAATCAAATTGGTTAAGACCTTATATCGAGAAAAACACAAATTTAAGAACTCTTGCTAGCAACAAGTTTGAAAAAGATTTCTTTAAATTAATGAACAACTCTGTATTTGGAAAGACTGTGGAAAATGTTCGTAATAGAGTAGATATAGAGTTAGTAAATAATGAAAAAAGAATAGAAAAAATAGTTAAAAAACCTAGTTTTAGGTCTTTTACAATATTCGATGAGGACCTCGTGGCTGTTCATAAATATAAAACAAAACTAGTCTTCAATAAGCCTATTTAAGTAGGAATGAATATTCTAGACACTTCAAAAAGTTTAATGTATGACTTTCATTATAATTATATAAAAAAGAAATATGGAGATAAAGCTAAAATAGATTTCACGGATACGGACTCTCTTCTTTACGAAATAGAAACCGAAGATTTTTATAAAGATATTTCCCCAGACTTGAAAGAATATTTTGATACTTCAGAAATAATAACAGATAATCCTAATATTATTAAAGCATTAAATAAAAAAGTACCAGGAGTTTTTAAGGATGAATGTGGAGGCACGCAAATTATAGAATTTATAGGATTAAGAGCAAAATTATATGCTTATTTGAAGGAGAATTTTGAGGAAATACGTAAGTGTAAGGGGTTAAAGAAATATGTTATCGAAAAGTCGTTAAGATTAGAGCATTATAGAAAATGTTCAAGTGACAATCTTCTTATGAATAAAAAATGAATCTCATAAGAAATAGAAAACACGAGCTTTTTTCAGAGACAATAGAAAAAATAGCCTTGAGTGAAAATGATGATAAAAGAATAATATTACCAGATAAAATAAATACCCTAGCTCCCGGACATTATAAATCAGCGCTACGCGGGAGCAAGGCTCCCTAAAAAAATGTATATTCTACTATTAGGACCAAAAAAAAATGTATAACTCTTTCCAAAAAAAAGTTATACATTTCTTTAAAAAATTTTTCCAAATAACCATCCTCCTACTATTCCTGAAATTCCCGTTACTATATGTTGATATTCTTGCATTTCTTTACTAGGCTTATAATAATTTTCTAATCTTGGTTCTGGAGTCCATTCGAGTCTTGTAGATTCTAACATTTTTTTAAGCATTTCTAAATTCTTATTTGTGGTATTCATATCTCTATTAGCATCGCTTAATTCCTGCCGTAGACGCGTTTCTTTATTTTTTTGAGCCACTTCTTTTTCATACCATGCTTCTTTATCTCTTGCGAGTTTTTCCATAGCTAAATTATGTCTATTCAATTCTTTTTCATAACCAGAATGATTGAGTTTACTAAAAAAAAATCCAGCCCCAGCAAAAGCAAATGCATTAAATAATCCTCCTACTACCATAGAAGCCATTTATTTTAAGAAGAAAATCAAAAATTTTCCGGGTTCGCTTCGCTCACTTTTCTATTTTTTCAGGGATTATTTTCTTATTTTTGAGATATTTTACTAGTACACTTCCTATTAAAACAGCTACTGCTAATTTCAAAGTCCCTTGAATACTTTGTGGAGTTCCTAAAGGCTCTCCTAAATCTTTTTGACTTACCATAGAAACTCCTACTGCAGACAAGGTTAAAAGTCCAACATCATAAATTTGATTGATATATTCTTTCTTAGTACTCATTTATCATATATATATATAAAAAAAAAATTAATAAATGTACAAATTGACTTTTATTAATAAGGATAAAAAATTCTATAAAAACTTTTATAGACAATAATCAAACTATTTATTTTAAAGCAAAAGAGATTGCATTATCCTTAGGATATATAAAACCAAGAAATGCAATTAAAGATCACATAAAAGATAAATATAAAATTGAAGAAAACAACCTCATAAAGGAACATGCAGTCTAATACTATTTGGATAAAAAAATCTTTTAATCAAAATTATCTAACTCCTTTTTTTCTTCTTGTTTTGATTCTTCCATAGGTCTTATTTCTTGTTCTTCTTCTTTAACATTAAGGGCTCTTTGAACCCGCTCCGCATTTTTTCTTTTTTAAAATAAATGTAGGAAATTACACCAATACTAAGTATAGAAACTATTATAGTCGACGTAGGAATAGTCAAGTTAAGAGACCAAGAATCCACGTTTTTATTATTTTCTTCTTGTATTTTTTTCTTTTTTCTTTCTTTAGCTTTTTTAGAAATTTGCGCAAGACATTTTCCAGCCTCTACTTTTCTTGGATCTTTATCTATTTTCTTTTGCGTAGTGATGATTGTAGTTTCTTCTTTAGGAGTTACTTCTTCACTTAAAACTTGCTTATTTTCTTCTGTCATTTACTATAAACAAGTTTTAAGTAAAAACATAGATAACTTAAAGTTACCGTAAATTTGTTCAAAAACATGCCAAGCAAAAAGTAAGTAAAAAAGCGCGAGTTTTAAGTAAAAACATAGATAACTTAAACTTACTATAAATCTACTCAAAAACACGCCAAGCAAAAATATTTTAGCTCTCCACGGAAATATAAAGTTCTGACTCGTTTCTAATAGTAGCTAAGTTTGTTTGACGACAACTTATGTAAAATACGTGAATGTCGTCTACGTTTTGAACAAAATAAGATAATCTTAACTCGGTATTTTGTTGTAAGATGTAAGAGTTATCGGTTTTTCTCAAGTTGAGAAAGTCGTTTTTAAACACGTTAAAGGAAACTTTAACACCGTCTTTTTTTATGAAATTAATTTCCTCTTCCATACTGAGATTCGTAAGCGTATCATCTATATCAAAAACATGGTAGAGTAACTTGACTTTCGTGTTTTGATTTAACTTGGGAGGCTTGATAAACGTATGAGGATATTCATCACGATTACTAGACGGTTTTGTCCAACTGAGCTGATCTAAGCTAGGAAAAAGCATCGTAAACATAAAATAACTCCTTAACCGAGAAATGTCATTTTTTAGTTCTATATTTACGTTATTTATTTTTACCATGTTACTGTTTGCGTGGGCTTTAACCGCTTCTCCTCAGGTTTTGTTCGCTTCGCTCAAGGTTTTGTTCGCAGCAATATTACCTTTATTACTTATTGCTAATTTTCTATTTGTATTTGAAAAATTATGATTGTTTGCTATATTTGTTATATTCGTGTTAATACGTGCTTGAATAGAATTTATGTTTCTTTGATTTCCTGCAGAAAATCCTCGATTAGTAACGATATTTGATCTATTGGTTAATATAAGTGACTTATTATTCTCTGTCTCTGTCTGAGCGTTTTCTAGTTTTTCTTGTAGTTTTTTTATGTTTTTTTCATTTTTTATATTATCGTTTTCTTTTTGGAATCCAAAATAGGTTGTCATTTATTATAAAATATATTTTGCAATTAAGATTCGAGTTATTAACATAACACCTGCAAGCATAAAGTGGGAATTTTTTTTTTGAACCTTATCAAAAAAGGAGCCTTGCTCCCGCTTCGCGCTTTTTTCTGGAACTTTTTCTGGAATTTCTTTAAAGCTAGTTTTTTCAGGAACGGAGCTTTTTTTAATTTCTTTATTAATTTTTGGCTTTATGTAATTAATACATTTATTTTCACCAAAGTTCATGTCACTCGTAGCTATGGTTAGAATATTATTAAAACCTGGAATAGGCTTTTCTAAAATAATCATCTCGGAAGGAACTAAGATAACACCCGGACTAATAGCCAGGTTTAGAACTACATTCGTACTAGATATAGCTCTTCTCATATTCGAAATTAATGTCGTGGTGTCGTTTTGAGTAATAGTAGCCTCTACTAATTTTCGAAATACGTCTTGAGTTTGTGCGGACTTAGCACCTTGACTCACAATAGGCCATCTCGTATCGGCTTGAGCTCCTAAAACACAATAAACATAACTTTCTATAGATTCTTGAAATAACAATTGACCTTGACTTGTAAGACCATCGGAATCGTAAGCGATAAACTAGCCCAATCTTGGTTAGAAAGTTCTTTTGCACCTTTTAATCTATAATAATTTCCATACAAGTCCATATCGGTGGAATCTACCTTAACGTATAAAATGGGAAGGTACTTTTTAACGTCTTTTAAAGCGTATTTTTTTAAAAGTTCGGGATGTTTCATAAATTTTCTCGTTTGATAATAAAGATGATATCTAACTAAGGATTTTATAATAGGATGAGCTTGCGAGTCTATTAGATTTTGTAAACTAAGTCCACAAATGAAACTCGCGACGTACATTCCACATAACATAGCAAAATAAGGTTCTTCTTCGTAATTAAAGTATCCTCTTATGTCTAGTAAGTCTTGACTCATTTTTTTATTATCCGACCAGCGTGTTTTTATGGGAGGTAATCGAGCAAGAAAAAAATCATGCTCGCTCACGTACATTTTGAAGTTTTCTAAGGGCTCTTCTAGTTTTACGGGTCTTTGAAATTTCGTGTCTTTAATAGGATGTCTTCCCCAGCCTTGGCGATTTGGATTTTTTTGATAAATCAAGGGAGAGAACTCAGGAATTTCGCCTCCGGTGATCCATATTTCTGGCCAAGGAATAGCTATACCTAAAAACTTTTTCCATTCTTTGTTATTTTTAAAATGAGGAGTTCCAATTTCATATCTAGACTTAGAACCCTCCCATGGTTTAAAATAAACGTGATCTACTAGTTTTAAGGACTTGTTTACGGTAGCTTCAAAATAAAACTTGGACATAACGGCATTGGGGTATTTTTTTAAAAATCTTTGTTTCGCTTCGGAGACCAAGTTTTTATGAGTTTCATGGCTTTTTCGTAATCTTTCCATAATATTTTTTATACATAGGATTTAACTGTGGGAAGATTCTGTCTGTTCCTACTTCCATTTTATTAATGAACTTTTTTAAAAAGTTTTTTTGTTTTTAATAAATGAACAAATTAACCGTGTTTATAGAAGATAATTCCAAAGAAATTTTCTTAGATAGAAATATAAAAATAAATCAACTTTTTGTTAAAACAGTTAATATTTTTTGGAACTTTAAAAACATCAAGAATAAATATAAGTCTATCAAGGTTGGAAGTAAAGACATGGTTTTAGAAGAAGGTTATTATACTTTTAAAGACATTAAGGAGAAATTAGACTCAGAAGGTATTAAGTTTTCCACCACACAAGATCACCACGTTAATATTTACCATGAGACAGAAAACTTATCTTTAAATCATTTTGGAAAATTGTTAGGATTCTCTTTAAATAAGAAAATAGCTGCTAATACTTGGACAAAAAGCGAATCTCCAGCTGATATCAATCTTGGCTTAAAGTATGTTACAATACATAGTGATATCTTAGACCGTTCTAAAAATTTTGACACGCATGGAAAATCAAGTAGTTCCATACTTACTTTACCAATTACGACAGAACAAAAATTATCTGGATCCGTAACACGATATAAAGACGTAGAAAGTTTGCTGGAGGTGAGAGAAGGAATTTATAATAAGTTAAACTTTTGGACAAGTTCAAATAAGACCGAAGGCCGCGAAGCGCTCAATGAAAATATTGGCTCCGTGTTAATGGAGGTTTATTTTAGTTAAAAAATCTTTACAATAAATGAACTTTTTCAAAAACGAGCAAGAACTTAGAAATCTTTATTATGATCATAAATCTGGTTATAAAGGTGTAGAATCACTTTATAGAAAAGCTCTAGAAGATGGCTTGATCATTACTAGAAAACAAATAAGAGCTTGGTTAAAAACGCAAGATACTTATTGTAGATATAAAAAAATCGTAAGGAAGCATAAAACACAAAAAACGTTTGTAAAAGAATTAGCAGAACAATTACAATTAGATCTCGTAGATATGAGTAAGCTTAGATATGAAAATAATGGATATAATTGGATCTTAACTGGGGTGGAAATACTTTCTAGATATGCTTTTGCTATTCCTGTAAAAAAGAAAGACACTCAAAATATGAAAAAAGCTGCTGAAAAACTACTACAAGAGTTTAAGTTTAGTTTTGAAAAATATCCAGAAAGAACACAATTTGATGAAGGAAAAGAATTTTATAACGTAGGAGTAAAGAGTTTACTAGAAAATCATGATATTAAATATTTTTCTACACGTTCTGATAGAAAAGCTGCTATCGTGGAAAGATTTAATAGAAACTTGAAGACGATCATGTGGAAATATTTTTACTCAAAAGGTACTTATAAGTGGATCGATGTTTTGGATTAGTTTGTTTTTAATTATAATCATACAAAACATAGTGGTATTTTAATGAAACCTTTTGAAGTGAATAAGCATAATTTAGACCAGGTTTGGTTAACTTTATATGGTTATTGGACAGGACAATACGAGCTACCAAATATAAAATAGGTGAAAAGGTGAGAGTGAGCAAGTACAGGAATTTTTTTGAAAAAGGATATGAAGCTAATTTTACCGAAGAAATATTTGTGATTGATAAAATTTTTAGAGGAGATCCTAATACTTACGAGATAAAAGATATCACAGATGATGAGCCAATCTTAGGAAAATTCTACGAAGAATTATCCCCGTGGATAAAAAAGATCATTTTTACAGAGTCGAAAAAGTGTTAAAAACTCGAGGTAATATGGCTTTGGTAAAATGATTAGGTTATGATAATAAACATAATTCTTGGGTGAAAAAAAGCGACATAAAAAATCTTTAAATAAATGGATGCAGAACTTGAAAAATTTGATTTCGAACGTGAATTTGATAATGCTCGTGAACAAGAGCGTATGCAGGAAAGAATCGAGATGGAAGATATGGGTCGTGAGTATGAGGACAACACCATAGAAGGACACCGTGATACCAAATTGTTTAAAAGTGAGGAAAGCTCTTTTATAGAACCAGAAACTGGTATCAACGACCCAACAGTGGATCCTGATTTAGAATGGAATAACACTTATGATGAAGTCGAAATCCCTGATCAAAATATGAGTTTGGAAGATCTCGAAGAGCTCGAATACCTTGAAAAAAGAGTGGCTCTAAAAATAATTTTAAAACAAGACATCGTTAAAGGAGATGGTCCTAACTCAGATATGTTGCTTGAAAGATCTAGCGTAAGAAGAGGTGCAAGAGGAACAATAATAGGTATTAACTTTGATGGAAAACCCATCATGATATTTAAAGAAGGTCAATTAAAATATTCAGAAAATAAAAACCTTCAAAATGACATAAAACAGTTTAAAGCAATTCAAGAAAATGCATTTCATGAACACCAAAAAACAAGTAGAGGTCAAATAGAAGAAAATTTAAATCCTCAAACTATAACGAGTGAAAATCTGGAGGAAATCACGAGTCAAATAAGTAGAGACTCCTTAGAAACTTTAAGTGATAAAATAGAAGACACAGTGGAAAATGTTGATGAAGAACATTTCACCGAACAAGAACTAAGAACTCTACGTGGATATCTCGACATGCCCGAGTCTCAAACGGCTGAAGAAAAAATAAAAAATCTAGAAAGTGAAGTTGAGCATTGGAGATTAGAAAAACTTAAAGAAGGAGATCCAAAAAAAGAAGCCGTATATGAAGCCTTAGAGAACGTAGCCAAATTAAACGCCGATAAAATAAGATTAGAAAACAACATCAGAACGATAGAACCAGAAACGATGGATATTATAGAAAAGGAAGTCAAGATTAATGATCTTAATCGGTTGGAAAAATTTAAACAATGGGCTAAAGAAAACTTAGTAGGTTTAAGTGCTGTTGCCATATCTATAGCTGGAATTATAACCACGGTAACGATGAGTGCTAGATCTGCCGTAAAAAAAGGAGCTCAGGCTACGAGTGGGTTCGCGAAAGCCGTAGCAAATTTAGCAAAACAAGTAGGTCCTATCGCTAGTACTATACTAAATGTGCTTGGAACTTTTTAAAGATGGGGTCCAAAAGGTGTAAGTTTCCTAGCTCAAAATTTATGGATATTAGGCTTAGCCTTAACATGGTTCGTGTATGATTATAATAAAAACCAAGCGAAGCGACAATAAAACTTTTTTTCTTTTTTTCTTTTTTTTTACTTATAATAAATGGCTACCACTAGTGAACTTAGACCCGATTTTAGAAAACTTAAAGTGAGTGATATAAAAGGTCAAAGAAGTAAACATCATATTACTTTTAATCCTAATAAAGCTAGTCCAGAGGAAGAAATCTATGTGGATATTCCAAGACTTAACAAAGAAGACTGTCTAGTGCCAAAGTCTTTAAGCCTAAAGTTTGATTTTAAAAATGCAAACACAAAGTCTTGGTTCTTAAACAACTTAGGTAAAGCTTTAATGGATAAATTCTCCGTAAGTGTTGGAGGCGAAATTTTATTCGATAACACGGGGAACGCTATTTATGAAATTTATAAAGACCTCTGGCTTCCCGAAAGAACACGAGAAGAAATGTGTGATTTTGGGATTGCCAACGAAAATACGAGAAAAATTATCTCCAAATCAGATGATGGAGCTAAATCTGGAGACATCCAAAAGGTGTCAGATGCTTTAGTAGCAGACGTTCTAAAAACGAAACAAAAAATAGAACTTTGTAAAATTTTAAGAGATCATGGATTATTTTCTCCTAGTTCTTTACAAAATAATCTACAATATAGAATCACTTTACCAAAAGCAGAAAAAATCATGGTTGCACAGAGTGGATCCAGTGTGGAAGGATATAACTTGGAAAATATAGAATTAGAATACGAAAAAATGCAAAACGAAGATCTAGCTAACAAAAGTATTATGGGATACGAAACTGGAAAAAGTTTGAGCTTCGAACACGTAACTTTGTTAAAAACAGAAGAGTGAGATAAAAGTTCTACTTTAGTGAACGAAACGGTAAACTTACTCCGAAAAAGTATGGCCGCAATCGTGATGTTATTTAGGAACAAGTCCGTCACAGATTCAGAAGAATATGTTTACCCTAACATAGAGTCTATAAAAATTACGATCGAAGGAGTTCCAAATAGCGTGTATAGTCAAGGAATTAAAAAAGAAGATCTTTATGATGAGGCTAAAAGATTATTCGAACACAAAAGTGAATTAGAATACGAGCCTAGTAGTATGACCATAAGAAAGTTCTTCAAGGATAAATTCGCATTGGTGGTGGACCTAAGAACCACAGAAGACAAGCTAGTCGTAGGAGCTGGAAAAAACTATTGAATACTCAAAATGGAGTGCTTTTAGAAATTACTAAAAAAGCTACTACAGCCAATGTAATGTGTCATATATTCGTAGTAAGTGATGGACTGGTTAACTTTAAGAATAGAACTTTAGAAAATGTTCATTATTAAAAAGTGTTAAAATAAATGGGAAACAGTTGTGTACATAAGCAAACTATAAAACGTTCTATTAAAGATCCAGATAATCCAGGAAAAATTATTAAAGAAATAAAAACAACTATTACTTGTGGATGTACCTCTAGAGTTGGAAAAAATGGGCATGGAGTTCGTTTAAATACTAATTTTAATTTTGATGATATTACCACGGAAAAAAGTGAGTTTGTAATATAAAAGCACGTTAAAAAAATGTATAAATATTAATATTTATACATTTCTGGGAAAATCTTAGTTATGCCACGAAGTGCTGATAAGGATATCTTAAAACTAATTTCAAGCCTCGCGTATTTCTTGCTCTTTAAACTCTGCAAGATAGTATTTTTTTCTGCTTTTGAGATGTGTCCTAAATAGTCATCAAAAATGATGTCCATATCTTTTTTACTAGGATTATAAAAAGAAACTAGTTTGGATATATTTTCTCGATAAGGTTTTGCAATAGAAGTGAGTTGTTGCATAATCACTATAGTACTTAACCCATAATATTGCGCAGAAAATCCTAATTTCACGAGCTCTGAAGTACGTTTTTTCACAAAAGAACTTGCAGCCACGTCGTCTAAGATGATTAAAAATATAGTTCCTTTTGCAAATTCAACAATTTGTTTTAAAAAAGCTTCTACATCGTCTTGGTCACAAGCCACATCCATAAAGTTTTCGTCTTTATCATAAGGCCAAGCTTGATAAGTGCGGTTCCATTCGTAAGTAGGACATATTAGAAAAATATAGTCAAAATAACCAAAAAAACTTGTTTCCAACATATTTAACAAATAATAAGTTTTTCCAAAGTTTGTCATTCCAACTATAATCATATTAAAAGGATCTGTGAGGCCGTTTATTTCTGGTGTATTAGAGCGCTTCGTTTTGCTCATGTTTGAAATTTCATCTAAGAAGTCTCTTCGTTTTGCGTCACGTTCTCTCGTGATTCTTGGCTCGCTTTGTTCGGACATTCTTCTTTATTATTAGCATTTTGTGACTCGTTCTTCATGTTATTTACGACATGTTTCCCCACGATTAAAGTTCCTGAGAATAGTCCTATCAGTGGAATATAAGGTGTAATAAACTCCACGATAAATTTAATGTCCTGTCGAAAAGGCTCGTTGTCCGCAAGTTCTCGTCCCATTTGCGTAGAGTCTTCTATAAAGTTAAGATGCTCCATAAATTCTGAAAATTTGCCTATAACGACGTCCGTAAACATATCATTTGTTTTATTCAGTTGATCTTGCTTGTAGTCTTGCACAATTTGTTCTAAAGTCTTCTCAGAGGCTTTCTTAATATAACTCTGTGTATAATAGCCACCTCCTGGTCGCTTTATTTCTTTTGCGGAAGAAAGCTTTAGCAGCGTTTCTCTAAGTGTGCTTTGCTCCCGCGAAGCGTTACTTACTTCTTGCGTTTGGTTACTCATTTATTATAAAGATTTTTTTTATCCAAATAATAATACGATGGTTATTTTTTTAAATAGTCCTTTTTTGGGACTATCTAAAAATTTTTTCTTTTTAAGTAGTCCTGTTTTGGGACTATCTAAAAAAATTTTTTTTTATATCCAAATAATAATAGGATGGTTAATTTTTTTAAATAGTCCCGTTTTGGGGCTATCTGGCTTATAAGATTTTTTTTTTATTTTCTGGAAAAAAAAACCTACCCAAAAATGGAGTTTCTAGCACAAAAAAATAGAGTTTCTGGCCCGATATTTGTAATAGTATCTTATAACGAATGGCTCGCAAAGCGCTAAAAAAATGCTGACAAAAAATGCTAAGTCAGCAAAAATGAAAATAGAGTGTTTTTGGCCCTAAAAAGTCCAAAAAAATGGCGCTAAAGTATGTTTTACTATTACAAATCGGGCCAGAAGTTACATTCTCTCACTACTGTGGATAAATTACGTAATTTCAAAATAACAAAATCAGAATGGCAGACGAACAGCAGCTTCTTCAACACCTCATAAAATCTGCAATCGAAGGAGTAAATAATCGTTCGAGCTCATTCAAATTGTCAACGTTTAGGGAACAAGAGTTTTGTGATACCCTTCCAGACGACTATACGTACGACATTGACTCACTTTCAGGCGAACCCTCAAAATATAAAGTTCGTTTCGCATCAGGAGACATTACCACCAGTAATATTGACAAGTGGATTGCTGAATACGAAAACCTGAAATATGTGAACCTCAAGATAAAGACAAAGAAAAAGCCACCTAGTGGGTATTTAGTTCAAAATTATTACCGCTGTAACCATAACACTCGCAACTGGAGACCTAGCAAGGATCCACAGCGCAATTTAAAGTTGAACCCGTCAGCTAGAGTAAAAAACACAAACTGCCCTTTTCAGATGGTAGTGAAATTAAGCAGGAGGGCTGCTGCACAGTTGACATCGAGTGGGAGCACAATCACTCTGTCCAGAGTCTTGAGGCCAGTAATTTTCGGGATATTTCTCATGACTGTATGGAGAGTGTCTACCAGTTGTTTGAAAGTGGTCTCACTCCCGCAATTGCACGCCATCAGTACTTACAGGACTTTCGAGAATCCTGCAAAGACGAATTGGAATTTCACAAGAAGAAGGCTGACAGATCAGTGATCCCACGAAGAAGAGATTTTAATTATCTATATACACAATTTTGCAAAGAGAAACTGTGAGGAAAAGGGGCTTGATGTTCTCAAAGCTTGTGGAAAATCTGAAACAGTATAAAGAAGAGAGCCCTGAAGCCACCACAAGTCGACGGTGTCGATATACCACTTATTGTTGTGATCGTCACACCATTAATGAAGCGTGCTCATGAGAAAATTCAACAAGCAGGTGAATTGGTGTTCGTTGATGCAACGTCAAATACTGAAGAACATAATTTGAAGGTAATTGTCATGTGCACACACAGCATTGCTGGGGCTCTTCCCCTGGGAGTTTTGATCACAAGTGATGAGAGGGAGAGTACGCTCAAGCAAGGATTTGAGATGTTAAAATCATGTTTGCCAGACAACGCATTTTATGGTCGTGGCCCGGAGCTTGGCCCTCAAGTAGTCTTAACTGACAACTGCAAAGAAGAACGAAATGTATTGAGGGCTGTTTAGACAATGCCTATTTTACTTCTTTGCACGTTTCATATCTTGTAAAGTTTTGGAGATGGCTACATGAAAAGAGCCATGGCATTAATCAAAATGACCGCCCTTACATCCTGAACCTTTTTAAGGGATGCCTCTATGCAGAAACCGAGGAAAGATTCAAAGAATGCTTTGATGAGCTACTCAATGATGATCAACGTTGGCTATATGAAAACTTGGTAAATTATCTGGAAAACGTTTATGAGCACAGAAAGGCCTTTGCACTGCGTTTTAGAAGCAATCTACCAGTGAGAGGAAACCGCACAAAAAACTTTGTGGAGGCTCAATTCCTGGTACTAAAAGATATAATTCTGAGAAGAATTAAAGAATACAATGTCGTTGGGCTTGTCAAGAAACTTACAGTTGATTTAGAGAATCATTATAATGAAAAGCTGTCATCCATAGCTGATGGAAGCTTTGATGGTAACTACAGAAGTCGGTTCATGGGCAGAGGAAAGGATGGCAATACAGGATTCACATTGCCAGATGCAAATAAACACAGAAAATACGTTTCTACTGTTGAGCAATTTGGCAAAAATGTGTTTAAAGTGAGAAGTGCGAGAGAACCTAGTAACAGGTATATTTAATTCAATTGCAATTCAATTAATACTCAGCTTATAAACATTCAGAACAAAATAGGACCCAAGTTACAGTTTTATTACAGAAAATGAAATACTTGGTCAAGTCTAAACAACTGATGGTTAATATATTTTGATTGAGAATATTGGATGATGAATGCGATCAATAGCACTTTGCAAAACAGTGCATGTATACAGGGAGTAAATATTTTTTTGTGACAAACCTCTCATGATGTGGGATATTGATACTTTGGAAACAATATTTTTAAGTTTTTGTTAGTGTATGATGACAACACTTTTACTGTATGAAAGTAGAAAATTTGTGTTGGTTGGGTAACCTGATATTTTTAAGCTTAACAGTGAGATATTTTTATTTCTCTTGTATCGTTCCATTTTCTAGTTATACTCTGGATATGACGGTTGGAATGTGCACTTGTGAAGTCGGAAAGGATGGCACTCCATGCAAACATCAGTATGTGTTATGGTCGGCAAACATAGCCCATTGCCTTAATTTTGTGCCCATTTCACAACCTGAAGAGAGGCAGAAGTGGGCAAGGATTGCACTAGGGGAGTCACTACCACTTTCTAGGTATAAGAATTTACGACATCAAGAAGACCAAGACATAAAATCATCATCACCAGCACCGAAGACATCAAATGAGCAGATTATAAACTCAACAACAGGTGATATTGATTCAGATCTCCTAGAAGAACCGATGCAGAATGATGACAGTAGTGACCAAGTTCGGCCAGCTGAAAAGCTGATAAGTACAAGAGATCCAAGTCTAGTGAAGGGTGTCATCAAGTTCTCAAAGCGGGTCATGAATCTGACATCTGAATCATGTGCAATGCACTCAAAACTTACAACAGCACTCTTCAATTTTAGTTCCAATGAAATTAACAGAACAGGTAAGGGTAAAAAATCAGGGTTCAATCCAACAGGAAAAGGAAATCAGGAAATGGAAGCTGTCAAGCGGTATCCAAAGGTCGACCTTCACAGCTGTAGCAAAGTTTGCAAGTGCCACCTAAGAAATCAAAACGTAGTCACAATCTAACAGAAGCTGTACGATCCAATACCCAAAGTAGTGAAAAATTTGGATCAAATTTTATGAAGTCCAGAACCAAGCAGATTCTGAAAAAGACCCACACAGGTGAAAAAGCTGCCCCTTATATCTGTGAACTATGTAGATATATTCACACTCTTTTATGTTGGGATGTATGCATAGTTTTAGTTGAATCTAATTCAATTTAATGTAATTTAAGGTGGCTGAAAACAGTTTTTATAAAATGGCTAGCAGAATTGCAAACTCACATACGGCTTATTGGCATATACTTGGCACAATCAATATAATTCTCACACAACTGGACAGTGTCTTAAGAGATGTAACCATACCAACAGAGTAATTTAAAAACAGCCGTCAAAATACAATTTTCAACATTGTGAAATAAATGCTCATTAGATTTTGGTATTATTTGGCATATGCAGATGTAACCCTATTAGAGTTGTATGTCCAAACTTAAACAAAAATCTAATGAGGAATTCTTCCATAAAGTGGAAAACTTTTTTGGCAC
>JAODVQ020127212.1:0-15911 GCA_025400075.2 Phenganax stokvisi
ACCATAAAACACCTAATTTATTGAATACTAAGATCGCGCGCGCAGCAAGAATTGCGCGCGCGATCAAGAGCGCGCGCACATTTTTGAGCTTGAAAGCCCTGAAACAGGTTATCATAATGGTGATATCAGTTTTACTGCGATCAAAATGGTATCATAAGTGTCCTTCATTTGCTCCACTCTCTTGTGACATTGATCATATCGTTCCTAAAGCAGTGAAACTGATATTGCATCATGCCTGATATGGTAACCTATTCATATGCCATGGCACCACAGTCTGGACAAGTGCCAGGTGAGTAGGGATGAAGCATTGGTAGTTTAAAAATATGCCCCAAATTTAAAAATGAGATATAAAAACTCATTCACGTGTTCACATGAGTGCAAATATGCACCAAAATGTGCAAACAAGCACATATCAAGTGTGAACTCAAGTGTGAACTCAGAAAACACATCTTCATACTTGGATATGTGTATTCAGATGTACTTTTTTCACAGTATCTTCAACCTTAATAAGCAAAGATGTGCTTGAAGTTGCTGTGCAGGAATGCAGTGAACAACCAGGCGAGGATAGGTGCGTATTTATGTCCGCTTTGTATGATTTGCTAACTACAATACCATTGTGGACGATATACTTTTAATCTATAATTATCCAATTTACAACTGTATTAATTGTTAAATATAGTGCATTGTTTCAATGACTAACCCATTAGCCATTTACACATTAGCAGACGGACAAATTGTCTAGACAAACTAATTGTTTCAGTCACACAAATTGTCTGATGCGAAAACGAGTCGTACAAAATTTCAGATGAGCAAATCGTCTGAATTTTTCCATCCCTCTGTTTGTTTGTTAAGATGATATTTCTAAGACAACCTCATCATCCAGACGAAAATTCATTGGAAAACATGTTTTTTTTGTCTAGAATTCATATTAGACAAACAAATTGCCCAACGATTTGTTCATCCAGACGATTTGACCGTCTTCAATTGTGAAAACAGCTTTAAAGTGGCGAGAATCATTCCCTGACTAGTAGAATTTTCTGGTGTTAGATAAAGCGAAGGAGCAGCATGCACTTGGATGCATTTTCACTCAATGGGTTGAACTTGAACCTTTTTTACTATTTTTTAGTGATAAAGCTTTCTGTGTCATCAATGCTTTTGAGTAAGTTTGTTGTAATATGCTGAAATACTTTATTAAAAGATGGATTATTATGCCAGATGAATCAAGTAGTCCGTGCTACTAAAAGAGTTAGTAACTGATTTTCCTTAATGAATCTATAACAAATGTTTGTATAGAATACCTCGGTTCAAATACAGTGTGGACAGGAAAAAATTTCTACAGTTGAGTACAAATAGTAATTTGTCTAAAAGCATGAAAGAATTATTACTGGATAATGCCAATAGCATTCAATAAAATAAAAAAAGATTTATTTTCACCAGGGATACAACTAAAAATATACAATTACATCCAGAAGCTCCATGTAAAGCTGACATGTTTAGAGAAAGATATATGGTTATATACCAGGTGGGTAAGCAGCAAGGGGGAAACCTTGGTATTTTCTTTTGCCCAGAAGATCTTGAAAATTTTTCAAGACTGACAGGGTTTTTTGTGCTTACACTGCTGGATACGAAGATATTGGTGGTAATAATTTGGTTCTAGAAATTTTAAAAATGATTTTTTGCTCCAGCGTACAGTGAGACATGATTTGTTTTCACCTCCATCAGCAGCAGCTCATCCTAGTCAGAAGACAAACAAATATGAGGTAATTAACGCACCAATAAAGTGATAGTCTACCGTAGCTCATAAAGCAATGAGTTTCACACTGATGAGCAAAAGTCATGTGACTACAGCAGAGGGAAAGATATAAAGAGGGCATATTGGGGCAGATTACAGTCAGATTTGTCTCAATTTTTATACTTTGTTTGAAGACATTAAGTCATCGACTACTTGCGCGCGGTCTTAGATGAGAACACTATTAGGAACTGATATCCAATTAGAAACAAAGAATTTAAAAATTATTTAGAAAATTAGAAAGAATGAGCCATAGAATAATGAGTGTTTGGTAAATATTGTCTCGATTTTTACCATTTTTTACAGGTCTGTTTATATATAGTGTTTTTACTATTATTGCTGGGTGGCATATCTGTAAATTAGTTGTATATAGCCAATCAAATTGACTACTGGTCATTAATGAAGTATTGATTTGATTTGATTCGTATATTAATTTAGAGCTAGACTTTTCTGTGGTGGTTTTAGTTGAAACATGTTGAGTATTTGCTTGGCAGTACAGCAAAATTGGGCAAGCTCATTGTTCTTGGCATGATTGCACAAATTAAAGAGGTATGTATTTAGAAAATGCAAAGTTCTGGTAGTGTTTACTCCCAGGATAACTTATACCTGCATTTGATGGCAACAACAACTTACATTAAAATTTAAAAAATAGTTGATAGTTTTAAGGAGTTTTTGTTCAACTTTTTGTTGTTTTACAGGGCAAGTATTACTTGGAAGACAACACTGGTGTGGTTGAAATCAATCTTTCAAAAACTGTATCCTAGAGATTATTCAGCTAACCCACTCTTCTCCTTGAATGCAACGATTTAAGAAATCATGTGCAAGATACTGGCAATGTGTAATCTTTCATTTAAGCTCAACTTGTTTTAAACTGATATCTCATATATGTCATTGTGTTGCTGACATGTACGTAACAAATTCAAATCATTCAAGCTGATGGGCATTCTTCTTTAACAAATTGACAGGTTTATCACACAGGGTTGTTTACAGAAAACTGCTTTGTATTGGCTGAAGGTAATCATCATGGTGTATACTACGAATAACCATCGACAAGAAAATGTTTGTAATTAGCCCTGAAAACATACTAGATGCACTCCATCTGTATTCTGGTAAACTGCATGTGAGTGTATTCGTAAGGTTTTCACTTTATAAGTAAAGATATATTTTATGAAACTTTTAATGAAAATTGTTTAGGTCTTTATGAGGATGGCGTGTTTCATGTTGATGCTTTAGGCTGTCCTCCTGCTGAACCTCCACAAGTTACAAGGCATAAAATGTTTATTTTAATTTTAAAATGTATAATATTCACCCCAGGCACTTAAACCAAGTCAGCTTGCTGTTTTTAAAGAAACTTATTTTGAATATTAAATTTGCAGAAACTACTTTGGCAACATAAATTTTTTTGGTGGTCCATCAACCACAGCTGTAAAAGCTTCGGTAAGCAATAGTTTTATCTTTTTATAAAGATTTTCATCATGTCAAATTGGCATAGTGTTGCAGTGCTACCTTCAAGTTTACTTTACTCTGTCTAGCACCTGCTGATTTCATAATTTTATCGAACATTTTCTCTTAATTTCAGGAAAAATTACGTGCCATTGAAGAGGAAAATCAGGAGGCAATGTTTGTTATTCTATCAGATGTCTGGCTTGATTTAAACAAGGTTACTTTTGAGCATTAATTAATTTATTAGGAAATATCATTTTAAAATCATCAAAACATCTTTTTAAAAACTTGAAAATTTTACATTATCATGTTCCTTTAAGAAAATTTTTAAAATTTCCAGTCTATTACTCTAAAAACCATTTTCACATTATATGAACAGGTTTTTAAAAACTTGAAAATCAGATGTTTCCAATGGATCTTGGCTTCAAACCCATAAACGCCCTTCTAATAGTTTTTCCATTGAGAATTTTCAAAATCTCAAGTTTTGTGATTTTTTGAACTATATATATTTAATTTATATGGTCGTCAGCATTCTATTTATATTGCATGAAGGTTGATGTAAGCCAATTCACAGACTTTTGTGAAATCCAAAAACTTGAAGATTTTTTCCCTCCCTTCTCGAGATTTTTCAAAACCTGCAATTGTGCCCCAAACAATCCAAAATTTTATCCAGACAATAATCAGCATGTTTGCTCAAAAAAGTCATTGTCAGATGATGAAAACATATTTTTAAAAAATTTGAAAATTTGATGGTTTTCCTGGGTCTTGGCTGTAAACTTGTATAGTCCTTTTCTTAAAATAGTTTTATAATTTTAATTTCTGACACTTTCAATTGTATATTTTCAATCTCTTGGATCGTTAGCATTTTATTAATACCACATAAAGTTTGATGTCAGCCAATTCACTGTGAAAAATAACAAAAAAATTGCATTTTAATTGTTTAGGTCATGTCCAAGTTAAGAGTTTTGTTTGATGGTTATGCAGCTATGCCTCCAACTCTATTCATCTTTTGTGGTAATTTTATATCTGAACCATTTGGACCAAAACATTCAAGACTATTACGAGGTACAGAACTTCTGAATGTTTTAAAGTTTCTACTTGAAAAGTATAAAAACTGGTCAAACAAGAAATTGAAGTAATCTTGAATTTATTTCAGAAAGTTTAAACAATCTTGCTGATTTGATCTCAGAATTTCCATCTTTGGTTGCAAGGTAATGGAACCTAAATAATTAGACCTTCCTAATGCACTCTCGAACTAGTAACATTATTTTTCATGCAGTAGTCGATTTGTGTTTGTCCCTGGGCCACAAGATCCTGGTCCTGGAAATATTTTACCAAGGTTGGTAAACCTTTGGCTTTTGTAGTGCTATAGCTTGAAAAAAAATATCAAAACTTCTTGTTTTACTCTACAGACCACCAATCCCAGCTTGTCTAACTGAAGAAATACGATCCAAAGTGCCTTTTGCTATTTTCGCCACAAATCCTTGCAGGTGACAGACTAGATATACTCAGTATTTTGTCCTTCGTAATATTGAAACTGCGGTGGACAGTTACATGAAACAGATAGACTATGTACAATATTGAGACCTGACCAGGAAAATTTTTAAAAACATAAATATCAGCCTTGTGCTAGAAATCGTGTTGGAGTTTTAATAAGTTATTTTATTGTATTTGTGGGTGGGACAGGTTTTGGGGTGGTTCTTCTGTTTAATACTTTCTTTTCATGTTGTTTAGAATCCAGTATTGTACACAAGAGATTGTGGTGTTTAGAGAAGACTTGGTGAACAAGATGTGTCGTCATTGCATTCATCTTCCTAATGATCTTAAAGATATTCCTGGCCATGTAAGCATGTCTAAATTTTCTTTCTTTCATACAATATGTTTAGTGCTCTCAAAGCATTGTTAACTGTAAGTTTTATTTCAGTTGGTGAAAACAATCATATCGCAAGCACATTTAAGTCCTTTACCTCACCATGTTCGACCTGTGTATTGGAATTACGACAATGCTTTAAGATTATATCCTGTACCTGATTTGGTAAGTTTAGTTTACAATCATTCAATGCTAGTTGCCTCACAACTGATTTTGATCATAATAAATGACTTTTTAAGATTTAATTGTAGATCATTTTAGCTGACAAATACCATGCATATGTACATCCAACAACGTTAGATTCTACCTGCTTAAATCCGGTAAGTTTTGCATACTTACCACAGATTTCATCTTGTTCTTTTGGTTCCTGTAGTAACACTGGAATATCAATAAGGCATGACTTCTAAAATAAGAAACTATTTTTTCAAGGGCTCTTTTTCCAAGAATGATTATTGTTTTAAAGTTTACTGGCCAGCCTCCAAAGAAGTGGAAGATAGGTGAGAAGGACCTTGAAAAATTGATTGGATAGATATTTGTTTGACCGACATACCATTTTTTCTGGTGGATGGTGTATTTACTATTGTTTTGTTTTTAGTAAAATTCAAGAGTGAGAACAGAAATAATCAAGAATTCAGTGAAATTTGAAGGTATTTATCTACCTACTCACAAAACACAATTGAGCTACATGTAGTGGCAAATAAAACATTTAACTTGAGAGGATTTTAAAATCATCATTTCAAGGCAGTCATAAATTCATTACTTAAACCAGGCAATGAGACTGCAAAATTTATATAGAAATGCAATGCACATATAATCAACAGCAATGCATTACTTTTCTAAGCTTAAAGTAGTAAGTGAACTGATTCATTAACGCACAAAAACAGAGGAGTTTTAAAAGTCTACAAATGTCACCGATGTTTTAGTATACCTCACATACACACACATATTTTAAGGTTTGACCATGGCACAAAAACAGAATAAGAAACTATTGGCTGTATTTATTTAACTAGGGCTTGTATATAACCAGATATAAAATCATGCGCAGTAAAATAGCGGTAGGAGATTATGTTTGTACAAAATTAAATATCAAAACAATATTTAAAAAGCAAACCAGTTTAAAATAAACAAACTAGTTTTATAAAACAATATTGGTTTACAAAAAAAAAACTAGTTTGAAAAAAAAACCGGTTTTAAAAAAATTAAACTAGTTAAAAATTTTTCAACCAGTTTAAAATTAATTTCAAACCAAAATTGGTTTACAAAAAAAATTAGTTTGAAAAACTAAACCAATTTTGAAAAACTTAAACTGGTTAAAAATTTTTAAGCCAGTTCAAATTTAATTTCAAACCAATAGAAAATTTAAACCTTAACATGAACAAATAGAGGACATGGGCATCAGAAGGGGGCCAGGGGGCGCCAAGCTCCCTCTGCTTTTTTGGTTGAGGGACAGAGTATGTGCAAAGCCCCCACTTTTCAACACATTCTTAAACTGCAAGTTTATGACTACAAAGTACTATTCAGCAGGGGCCGAAATAGTCGGGACCGCTGGGACCGACAGTCGCAGGCATATTTCAGAAAGGACAACTTTCATGAAGGCACAGTTTGTAATATGCTTTAAAAATGAGTTATACTGTACGTATAAAAATATAAATTATCTTTCTATAATTCTTATTTTGCTATGCATAACTATTTAGCTATTAAAATCTTAGTTAAATGGCGTGCTCACATGATGAAAACTTATCAAGTCATGTTTTGCATTTTGTACAGAAAGCAGGGGCTGCGAAAGCTCTTCAAAAGAAGGGGCACTGACCAAAAAGGGCATGTGAGTATAATGCATGTAAAATTGCAAGTGGTCTGAAAAGATATATTTACCTCAAGGGGTGAGTGGCACTTGTATCTATGAAAAACCTCTTTATTTCAATTGTTCCTCAAACAAGGCATTGTCATTCCATGAAAAAAGGGCACATTATCCCCTGGTACAAAAAGTGGGGGGGGGGCACTCGTCCCTAATGCCCCCCCCTTCTGGGGCCCCTCATGCAGACATTTTGCAGGCACATTTTTAAAAAAAAACTTTGCAGTCCCATGCACAAAAAAAATCAATCTATCCCTGCCTCTGACAGAGGAATGACATGGCATTTATTGAATTTGTGTATCGTTTGTGTATTGCAGCCGTCACAACCCAGTGTTGTAGACAAACGAAATTTACATAACTTAACCAAAAAATATTACAAAATAAAGAGTGTGCATTTGTTTGAGGGTGGAGGTTTTCTATGGAGTGGCTAGTAAAGTGTGAGTTTCTCATAATTTCTGTCTCAAAGTGCCAATCCTTACGCACCGTCTCAGTGCCTATTTTTAAAACATGATATAAAGCTCAAGATTCGCACCGTCTCAGTGCCTATTTTTAAAACATGATATAAAGCTCAAGATTCTATATTTTTATGCTGTGTGAAGTATATCACTGCAAAATGTACAGTAATATTATAGATAAATGTTTTTATATCATCTTTCATTTGTCAGAGTTTGCTTGTATGTAAACACCTTCCTAAAAACATAAAGGAAACACAATTTAGTTGGTATATTAACAAACTAAAATGCAATGAACCCCAGGATGCCCCAAGAAAAGGGCTTGAGTGTCGAGACTTTTTGTTATAAAATATACAAACCATGGCTTTCCATTCATTTCCTGGTTCAGTATAAGTATAACCACTGACTTCACTCTGACCACTGATTGGACGACCAAAAGTGTCTCCCGTAATGTGCAAATACCTTTAAAAATTCATAACGAAGTAATCTCTGTACATAGTCTGTTGCGACAACTTTTCTCAGCTACCTAGGGACTTTTCCCACTTCATGGTTAGCAATAAGACACATAGCTTGGATATTTGAGAATAAAACTTACTTTTTAGTCAAGGTGTGTTTAAAACGGACTTTATCGTCCCGGTTCCAAAATTTTGAAGTACAAATTACAGACCAGTGGTCACCGTCATCGCCAACACCGTTTTCCCCAAATGCACTAACTTCTTGGTTGTTCGATAATGGTGATTGAAACAAATGACTGTGGAGAAATCGCTTGGTGCTTTGATGGACAAAGCGAATTGTACTACCACATTTTACAGGGTTTCTATGTCAGAAAAATATCACAGTTTGTTAGGAATGTTGGTTTTGTTCCGGGATATACTCAAGTGGATGAACGTTTTAAAGTTTTTTCAAGTGATAAGACTAGAGACTTGAATTATGAAGACTTTTTTTTTACCCTCTCTTGCAAGGAACTCCTGTCTTTCCTTTAACAATCCACAAACTGTTGACATCATCTTGGGCTCCAACACCTGTTACTGACTGAAGTGAATAAAACACAATAAAGTTACCCATTTGAACTGTCGTATTTCCAAGCCACATAGTATTAAGAGGCAATGGTTTCCTTTACTCTCTCTATTGCCAACTTTAAATTTGCAATTTATTTCACCCACACGTGTTTCTTAATACCCTAATATCACATACCTGTTGACCGGAACCAGATCCGTACTTCACTTCATGCGAGTGTAGCCTTACGTGATGGTAAGGATTAAGGAGTTTTACAGCACTTCCACATGTAACATGTTTAAATTCTAATTGAAAATATCAAATTAAATAATTGTGCAGCTTCTTGAAATGCAACAAGATGGTGCAATGCTGGCACCATCTGTTAGGTGGGCTTGCATGGTTAGGGGCATGGGAAAAGTGTCCCTCTCACTGCACAAGTTTTTGCTATGAGAGTGGGAGGAGGAGCTAGTAATATGTAGAGGAGTACTCTATGCTCATAGTGTCACAGTTGATTACCACCATATCACTATTGCTTCATTAAAATCGCTCACATTCAACGACAAAAAGTATTATAATTAGTTGTATGCAAATGTATATATTTGACAACCACTGCACAGCAAAAAATAATTTATTTGAAAACCTTACCATTTTCTAAATTACCAAAAACCGAATTTCTTAGTACTAAAACACTAGCAAGAAAAGTAATCAAGAAATTGTTCACACTACAAAGCATATTTTATTTATTTCTATATTTTCCTTTCAAAGCTTGTATATCTTTCTCAGCTTGGGTTTTGCGAGATGTCCACGCGTGTTACGCGGTCCTGCTGTGGTACGATCTGATTGGCTCGTCAATTTTTTTCAATAATGTTCCAAATTACTCCATAAAGCTCCTCGATGTATTACTCCTTGAGAGTTCTAATAAACCTAAACGTTGCCTGATACCCTCAAACGTTACTGGATAGCCTTCTAATTGCCACAATTACCCCTAGATCACCCGTAGAATTCACTCCCAACCGCACCCTCCTGTTTGGAAGCATCAATCGAAAGAAAGCAAATAACTTGATATGCGGTAAAAACACCTACTTTGTATTTCCGGGGGGTATTCTCCGAAAACGCTGCTTTTTTGTACCCTTAAAAAATATTAAAATGGCGTGCAAGAGGAACAGATTTGGTTTGCGTTGTCACTCTTTCCAGTCGCGTAAAAGCTTGCAAACATAAAGGAATGATTTATAACAGTGTTTTTTGGCAATGCCATGGTATGCTGTTGCAGCTTTCATCATTTTTATAATTTTGACAGCCGGGATTAAAGGAATATTAGTATTCTCATTTTGTGCTATAGTTTCATTCATTTTCGCTCGAAATTTGTTTGATGGGGAAAGTGGATTAGATTTCACGTGGTATTTCACTTCAAAAGGACTCGGGTTGATAAAAGAAAGAAATGCTTTGGGTATTAAACCAAGGCCTTTTCCAAGAGGATTAAAACGTTGCAGGCATGCTCTTATACGAAATATTCTGAGGGACTTTGTCATTTCTTGGTATGAAAATGTGGGCATTGGAGGCGATTTCATTTTGGAAACTCGAGTACTCCTGGAAGAAGCTTCAGTTAATCTATATGACAGTGTAGCTCGTACATCAGTCTCTTCACATGCAGAAAAATTATGTGTCCTTTTGCATAGGCATATAATAGCTTTTCAAGCTACTAAACAGTCCAACCACAAAGAACACTTTTTGAAAAGCTTTTCTAGATTGCAAGGTCAGACTCGTACTTTCCAAAGCAATGAGTTGCAATATTTACGGACAGTTATTGATTTGTTACTTTATAGATTAGTTGCACCGCAAACGTTAAGCTGCGATACGGGGCGATTCATTTTACGGGAAATTCTTGCTGCTAAACTGCTGCTGCCACTTGTAGACACATTATCTGACCCAGACTTTGTTAATACATCAATAATTTATATATTTGGGGTAAGCTTGGATGAAAAGCCACTAACGAGCTCATTACAGTTTAATGAGATGTCAGAATCTGATATAAAAGTATTGGCACCACTGCATGAATACCTTGATGAGAATTTGGAAGTAAACTGCAGCAGTGATCGTGGTAGCAAGTCAAGTCTGTCCACAAAATATGAATTCAACAATACCACTGTCATTGAGGAAGATCACAAAGAAATCGTTGAACTTTCATTGGAAGCAAATTTTCAGGATAGCATTGATCCATCCAATTTTGAGGACCAAGATGAATTTAAGTTCTCTCAAGTAGAATTTAAAAAAACAGCAGAAAATTTTGTTGGCCAACAGCCACATGAACCAAGTCGAACTTTTGAAGTTAATGGTCTTAATAACTTTGAACACACCAAGGAGCAATCTAAATTTAAAGCTTTTTTGAGTGCTGGTATTCACCCAAGAAATTTTCGTCGAATTCAATCTTTACCTGTTATCAAGCCGAGCACCAAAGGAAATTTAAACCAGGCACCTGTTCAGCATGTTTTATCTAAAAAATCATCTGTTGGTGAATCACATTCAGACTTGTGTAAAGAAATTGACAAAGATTCAAGTTTCAGTCATGGCTCAGATTTACAGTCAAAACGAGAAATTAAAAAAGCTCAAGGCCCATCATTGCAGCAAGTGATCTCTCATTCAATAAATAATGACTCCACATCATCCAGTTTTGAGGAAAATGAAGTATATGAGAATGAAAATTTTGCGAATATGCCTGATAGTCACGAAATGACCAAAGAGTCAATAGAAATTGGTAAAAACACACTAGAGAAATCTTCTGATTCTGAAAAAGTTAAACTTTGTGCAACAAGTTTTGACCCAGCAAAAAGTCAATTTCATCCAGCAAGTTTATCAAGTACAGATGAATGGGACAGCGAGTTTTTTGAACAGGGGTCAGTATTTGATGAGCACAAGGATACTTTTCTGGAAACCAATATCGAAGGGGTCTCCTTAAAGTCGGAAAAAGTTGAAGCAGACTATGTATCTTTGGCTGAATTTGCGATACAAGAAGTGCATAATCCTTGCTCAATGATCAGCATTTGTTCAACACAGCTTGTCACGGATCACTCTTTTGAGCCGTACAAGAGTCGTTACACTGTTTATGTTATTGCGGTACATTTGCTTTTGATTGTATTCTTGTGATAAAGATATGTACCAAATGTTTGTAACTGTCGTAAAGATGAAGTCACAATCTTTCTTAACAGCCAAAATAGAACAATTTGAAACTAATTATTGGCAAAACGAGTTCTAGTGGATACTATTTATATTTTCTATGAGATTTACTGCTAAGAATATAAAATATTTTCGTCAATGAGAGATTGTGGCTCTTCTTATACAACAGTTATGATTATATGGAAACTAGACTTTAATGGACTAACTTGTGTCTTTATAATTTTCTTCAGTTTGACACTCACCTGTGGTTCCACTCGGAGAACAAGGACAATCCAGGAAATGAACAATCAGAAGCTGACAGACAGGGTGTTATAAAAAGGAGATACCGAGAATTCATGGAGTTGCATCATCGATTGATTGTTGGTTCTGTTGCCAAGTTTATGAAAGGTTCTTGTTGCATGAATCACTTGCCTTAATCGTCCAAGCACTGCACAGCCATTGCTGGACCTTGGGCTCATTGGCCTATAGTTGCATTTTTTATTGCATATACTTATTGTATGTTCAAAATTTTTCAGATATTCCAAAGCCTAACAGAAAATTTAATTCTCCATTTTTCCGTCTGGATCAAGATGTTATTGAAGGACGACGACATTTGCTCGAAAATTATCTGAAGGTTAGATTGCTCTTTTAAAATGTTTCTTTCTCAATGAATCTTAAAACTACAATATACATTGGTGCTGTACTGATATTTGTAGTGTTTGGTAAGTAAACCTGATATTCTGAACTGCGAAGATTTCAAAGGATTTCTGGGTATTGGTGATGAAAGCCGTACTGATTTCCGAAGATATCTACCTAATATGCCATTGCCTAATGTTCCTCGCATTGATAAGGTTTGCACAGCTATTTCTACATTAGTAAACTGTCTAAACTTCATTGGTAAAAACAGTTTATTACCTCAATTGGTATCAAACTTTGCTTCATTTTTTTTTCAGAAGCTACAAATGAAAGTCACTCAAATTATTGACCACATCAAAACAGCTTTTGACACAAGTATAAAACAAGCTATATTGTTCTCAGCACACTTTTTGCATAAATTTAGCCAGTTAATATAAGAGCTAATGAAACTTGTGTTCACTAGTAACGAATACCTTTTTTCGTATTGTAGCTCCAGTCGAAGGGGACAAAGAAGAAGAGTATGAAGACATTCGACAAGTATTAGGAGAAGATAAATCGTTGCCAGATGAAATTAGAACTTTTGCTATATGTTCCCATGGTTGTAAGGTGGGTTTGACCCACAATAGTGCTTCTTGCTCATATAATTTACTCTGTTAACATCAAGGAAGAACTGATGCCAGTTAATGGGTAACCTTTGTTTTGTTGTTTGTTTTTGATCTTAAAAACTTCCCAAACTTTGTATATATCTTGACTTCTAGTTGAATCACAGTTGCTGTGACTCAGACAATTGCTTTCACACTTTCTTAAAACGGCATTTGGAGGAAAACAAAGCTGTAGTGGAGCCTTCTGAGCAAGTAGCCTCAATTGCAAATCCATTGAAGAAAACTGGTGTAGGAAATGGTCATGTACCAAAAGATTTAAAACGTGATCCAACATATTGGTCAGATCATTGGCAAAGCTCTGAAGCTCTGCAGAAGCAAAGCCAAGGGAACAACCCACTCACAAAAACTGTACTGAATCTCAGTTGCAAACTGTTGAAAAAGCACAAGTCTTGGGTGTGTTTAGAACCAGTACAGCATGCTGCTACCTCTGTCTTTGGCTACTTTATAGAGTGGTAGGCTTAAAGTGATTGGATTTCTTATAGTAACATTGGATGAAATATTGTGGACTCCTACTGGACTCTAGGAAGAACTGTTATCAAATCTAAGTTGTTTTCTGAAATTTAGGTGGATGAAAAGTCTTCTGTCAGAGCTCATAACTGAAGAACAATGGCAATACTACCTTACATTGCTTGCTGACACTGTGTGGCCTGGAGGTGAGCTAATGAAGTCAGCAGAAGAGGAAAAAAGTGAGGGAGAAAAATTAGAGACAAAAGAAAAAGCTGTTCAGACTTTGACCAATTTCTTTGGAGGTAAAAGATAATAAAAAGTTCAGTATGAGTTATTCTTGTGCATAATTTTAACGAATAACACCATCTGGTACTGGTTTTCTTGGAATGAATAACTGAAATATTGGGCCAAAGCTAAACTAATTTTCATTTTTATTTTTCATTAGCTGTTCTTCACACTGCAATTGGCAAAGAGACCATTGAGTGTTCAGCAAGAGAAATCATAGAATCATTTCAGTATTCAGAGATTAACAGGTTGTTTGTACATACCATTTAGTTTTGAGGGTCTCACCCTGATTTCGTGTCAAATCAATTTGTGCTTGGTTTATTCACTGAATGTTTTATTTTTTTAGGCAAGTGTTGTTTGAAGCATTAGAAGTAATTTTGGCTGAAGTTTTTCCAGATTTGGCTGACAAAAAAGAGCTGTATTTTTCTTCAAGAAATTGCTGAGGATTAGTTATTTGGGCAGTTGCATCATTAAATTGTACATAACCATAGATTATTTATGAAATCTAGTATATATTAAATCAAGCATTGAATTAGGAAAAAATTTATGTTGAGTGTATGGGTAAAACTGAGTTTGCAACTTAAAAATATTAAGCTTTTAATGCATGAGGGGAAAACTCTTAGAGGGGAAAAAATTAACTAATCTATCTGCTAAGTTCTCTTCATTACCCATTGAGTGACAGTGTGCCCTGATTTAGCTTGCTTGTTATTTGGGAATTGATCATGATTGATTTTTTTAGAAATTGATTCTAAAAGTTTGGGATAAAATTAAGCTAACTATCAACCATCTCGTGGAATTTCACAGAAAGTTTATTTCAATGTTTGTATTTTAGTTTTCTCATTTTAAGTTTATTTTCCTTATGGTGCGGTTCATGCTTGCCGCGGTTATCTTGTATCACGTTTGCTGCTTTTAACAAGTTTCTTGCACAATTATTGATGTGTTTAAATCTATCTGGACCTAACAAGATGCCTCCATACCACCTTGATACAACTATTAAGTAATTCTGAACTTGTAGAATCTGCAAGAGATGTAACAACCTCGAACCAGCATGATGTTCCCCATCATCATTGCAATCTTGTATGAGAACATTGGAATCCTCTTTTGTGATTCTGTATGCAAAAATATTGTGTGTAGCGTTTGCAATTTTTCGAGTCTTTTTTAGTGTGTTTAAGGCATCTTGGACATCCTTTTCTGACTTCACTTGGGTAAGATGAGCTTGGAATGTGCTCTTTCGATCTGTGATTGGTTCTCCATGAAGTATTTCAGTGATGTCATCATCTGTTTGCCAGGGTATTGAGTCCTTTTCATTTGCTTTACCTTGGAAGACTGTTTCATCAAGTGTGGACAAACTTAATTGGCTATCTGTGTTGGCTGGTTCTATCAAATAGTAAAAATAAACTTGTTGACTCATTAAGATCAAGAGCCTCCCTTGGCAACTAAAATTATTGCCAGGTGTTAGAAAAAATGTGTAAGTAGGGAGCACCGACATTGTCATTGAATGAGTTAACTAACTTCGAGAATTTTAATGCCACAATGATCAAAGTTCAAGTTTGCTTTCTGATGAAATCAAATGTCAAAAAAAGTGTTTGTTAAGTGTCCCAAGTGTTTCGACTAGTTGCCAAACAATATGCATGACTGAAGCATGTATACACACATGATCCCACACGCACATCACAAGTTTAGAACCCAATACCTGTACTAGTCACTAATTGCAACAAATAACCTACAAACGTAACATATAACTACACTAATAATTAACTGTATTAACTACCTCGGTTTAATTGCTCTATATCCGCGTATAAACTTGACTTCTCGTTCATAAATTCCCGCAGAGCTTCGACCCATTGGAACACGACTAATTCATTCATGTTCTCGAGAAATATCCTGTACAATTTATCACCAATTTCAAATTGATCGCATTCATTTAACCATGTGCCATGGATTTCAAAAACAGGGGGTCCACAAGTCGGATAACTTCGCGGCAGTAGAACCTGTAAAGTTAAAGACCACCATTGGTCTTTCTCGTGTCGTACTCGGACATCGAAAAGCTTTTCCGTAGAATCTACCATTAAAAAATCGTCTCCGTAAATTGCAGAAAGTGCCTCGATTTCTTCATTTTGTCTAGTACTGTCTGAATCAGTTTCTTCAGACATTTTTGCAAGTATACTTTTCCTAGTATGTGGTTCTGTTCACACAATCAGTTGCAGCGTAATTTGAATATTACACGTAACCAGGGTTTCCACTTTACGAAATAAAAATATCCTTCAATTTACAATGAATTTCCTTTTTTCAGCTCAAATTTCCTTCACAATATGCTAAACTTTCCTTT
>JAODVQ020127319.1:0-15900 GCA_025400075.2 Phenganax stokvisi
AAACGATCAACGTAAACGCAAACGTTTAGCGGGAAGGCCTGGGAACGAGGCTATGATTCTTCCAAAACTAACCTGAAATGACAATATGCCTTCTTCTTAACTGGACAGCCTTCATCATCATGCGCAGGTCGTACGGCTGACGTAATGATTATCATGCACGCTACAGTTAGCATGTATGAAGTGCAGGCGGGATTGTCTGTATCCCGCTTAAATTAGGTGGAACCAGATGAGTTAAATAGGGAAAATCCTGCTAAATTCGGGATACTTGGACAGTCTGCAAGAGCAAGTCAGGAATGATTTTGAGGAGAAATGAAGTTTTAACATTCTATGGTATTTCAGACACACATGGATGGAGTTCAGAGTGTGATTGGACTTGTGATGGAGAGCCAACTGGTCACCTATGCTAAAAGGCCTGGTATTTTGAAGTGTGTGGTCACATTAAAGTCAAACTATGGAAACCTGCACATCGACAAATGTGGAAGTTTGACAAGGTTATAAAACACTATTACAATAGGATGTTTTAGGCAGGAAAGGTTAACATCCATCTTTGCAAGTAGCTGACTCTCAGTTACCCTCTAGTAGTGCGTCTACCACCAACACTCATACAGGGATTTATGCACAAAACTACGGTGTTAGCTGGTGTTCCGTTATGCATAAATATACGGGGTATATAGGGTGTAAGCATAGTACGGACACTGTCAAGCTGCGGCAAGAAATACAGACTTATGTGGATTCCGCGTTGCACTCTGACAGGTTAATAGGGTGGCGCCCCACTCAGTTTGTGGGTGGAGTCTTGTTCTGGGCGGCTGTATAAAAAACGTAGGGCCGGCAATGTCTGCAATGCCGTTGTCGACTTTGTTGTCGCTTTAGTCGTCTTCATCGTCAGAGTTTTAAACTTCGACTCACAGAAAACGAAAGTCTTGCTTCTGTGGCCACTGTAAGCGTTTGTTGCCAAAGTCAACATTTTACTGCCATCGTGAACTTTATTACAATGCCACAATGCGGAATTGGAATAATGCAGAGGAAAGCAGCCCTAGTTCAGAAGGAGAGTTGGAAATGGACCATGGTATAGAGAATGACTTGTAAGTTATGCATCATAAATTATTTACGTATTTAATTGCCTTTTTGACTTTATAGGTGCCGCTTTTGAGCAAGAATCTAGCTCCAGCTAAAGAGAAACTCGTGTCAACAGCTCTGAGAGTATTTTTAGTGAATCTCTCCTTACACAGTACATTAACGCCCTGGTCTTATAAAAGCATTTAGCTAACCTTTTACAGGATAAGCGTGGTCCACTAGTGAAAAAGGTGAACAGACTGAAAATGTAACCACTCCTTCCTGCTCTCAGCCAGTATGAAAGCTTTTGTTCTTTGTTATATTCTAACAATTGATCTACCATGTTTCCAATGCTGCTCCAGTAAGTCTTTTAACATTATTCAAGCATTTCACTAATTATTTGGGTAATGCATTACAGTCCCCGCCCCTAGTGTCTACAGCTAATGATATACCAGGTTCATATGACCGAGTACAAAAATTACTGGGGCTCTCTGATATATTTCTGGAGTATGTTGTGTGCCAGAAGTGTAGCTAAATATATGTGTACCAAGATTATGTGCAGGTGCGAAATGGGCAAAAAGAGCCAAATTGTGCTCACATTACTCTCTAGCTCCATTTTCTGTTTATCCATACCCAAATCAATTGAGTGTCTAGTTTCTAAACCAGGTTTTACAGAAAAATGTGAAACATTGAGAGAAAGAAATACATTGGTTCCTCCAAATGAATTAGGAGATATTATAATGATGGTGAAATCTGGAAGAAATTTGTTTCTAACTTTGTGGCCTCTCCACACAATTACCTTTTAACCTTAAACGTGGACTAGTTCCAACCCTTCACTCACAGTGTGTATTCTATTTGTGCTGTTTACCTCACAATACAAAATTTACCGCGCCACGAGAGATTTATGTAGGAGAATATAATCTTAGTAGGGATAATTCCTGGTCCAAAGAAGCCACAATTAACTATTAACATTTACCTTTCACCTCTTCTTGAGGAACTGAAAGAGTCATGGTACGATGGATTTCAGGTTGATACTCCACAAGGATACATTCAACTAGCTCTATCTAGTGTAGCATGTGATATTCCTGCTACAAGAAAAGCATGTGGGTTTTTAGGTCATCATGCTGCATTTGTTTGGAACAAGTGTTTGAAGAAATCTTCTGTTTCATTTGGAAAGCCTTCAAACTATTCATGATGTAACCGTGATAGTTAGCCTCTCCATAGTGTACATCTACATAGAGAGCAAGTAAGAGAGATTTTGATGGAAAACACCAAGAGTGAATTGCAAAGGATAGAAGGAAAATATGGAGTTCGATGCTCAGTGTACTACTGATCCTATTTAGCGTCATCCAGCCATTTGCCAAGCAAGTCAAGATATATAACCTGACAAGAGTAGCTATATTATCTTAAACACGGATTGTGATACCTTGTATTCACTCTTACTGAGGTAAGTTCAGATGATAAGACAGTCGGGTGCATTGTAATAATTTATCATAGTATAGTTTGGAATGCAGGCATCTACTGGAAGGTAAATGGACCAGTTGGCAGTGAACTCACAAAAATTACTTTAATTGAGTATAACTATGTAAACTCAGCCGTCCTTTTTCCTACATTTCTAGCAAAATTATAAGGAGCCAAAACTCACGATTATCTCTGTAAGGATGGTTGTTGTGAGGTAAAGGGAAAAAAAGGACCTGGATAAATATCTACCATGAGAATCTTTATTTTCTTGCAGTGAGTGGATAGCTAAGCTGTACACCTTTTTTGAGCAGCGAGTGGATATATAGCTATACACCTTTTTTTTCAACAGTGAGCAGTGAGCTATACACCGCCGGCCCTATTCCTTACCCTGGGCAGTCCATCCGTTTTCATACACATAGCTTCTAGAAGTATTACTAGTAGGTGAATGCAGTGCATTTTTTGGCGAGCAGAAGAGATCCCAGCACTAATGAGTTTACCTTTTTTTTACAGTGCAGAGTGCCAGCTTGGCTTTTAGACTTCGGACAGCACCTTTGATCTCCACATTGCATATATTATTATACTGTAGACTTACATTTTACCAGCGATGTGTTGTTTCCTAGAGCCAATGAGTGAGGTGTGGTGCCTAAGAGCGCTATGTGGATAGTGACTACTTGCTCAACCTACGAGCTCTAAGCAGACAGCAACTACTCGTGCAGCTGTATCTACTCATTTCGAGAAGTGTTACCGTGGTTGAAAAAGGCATGGTTTGCAGTAGTCAAAAATAGCGGTACGGCAATGCCATAGCGCCATGAAATGTGGTGCGGTGATCGCCGTACCTGCCGCACCTTCTACGCCGCCTATGTTTATCACCATACTGTGAAGCTAATCCCAAGCGTGACTGCTGCCTGTGCCGAGGGTTTGCACTGATAGAGCTTTTTATTACTCTATATAAGCCCCTACATGCCATAGAAGTTGTTTTGAGCCACAATTATTCATAGCCCTGACAGGTAAAACGGGGTATATTATTATTATTAAATACACACTAATAAAGGTGCAATGTGGAGGAAGACATAGGTAAAGGGCAGACAAGGGAACTGGCTGGACTCTTTCCCGTTGCCAGCTGAGGGCTTAAGGCCTCCTAGTCTGGTCCCCTGGTCTGCCCATACAAAAATGGCAGTAAAACAAGATTATTATTAATAAAAAGAGAGAGAAAAAACATTGTGTTCAAAAGGAGATGGAAAACTAATTTAAACAAATATTTCAGATAATATTTGAGTATAAAATATCATAATCAGAGTATTTCTTAGCATAAAAGAAACCATATAAAAGGTTGTAACCAGCAAATGTGTAAGACAGGAGAGAGGAGGACTTCAAGAGAAAAAATTTCACAGACTGATCTGCACATTTGAATGTTGGCAGGAGATAGTTGGCTTTGCGATTGAAGCCTTTAGTTGCTCGTAGGATATCATTTTTATCACAAGAATATGTCCTGGATGAGAAACTTCATAGACAAAATGTAGTCGATTACCATTCATGAATATTAAGACCAGAAATTAAATTTTGGAAGATTTATGGAAACAAATGAGTTGAGTTTTTAACGTATTGAATTGTTGGCCATGTGTTGAGGCATATTCACAACAGATACTAATCATAATTTTTAGTGCAGCAGGACAGGTGGCAAGAAGAACAATATCATCAGCATAACACAAACAACCAGCAAAGAAATTACCCCAGTAACAACCAACACCAGACTCAGCAAGATTAGATGACAAACCATCAACATACACAGCAAAGAATAGGGGTGATAGAATGCTACCCTGACAAATACCATTAGACACCTTGAAAGGTCTGGAGTTTTGAAAATTCCAACGGACAAGGCATTCCTGAGCACTTTACCATGAGAGGAGAAGACTACTAACAGGTAATGGCATATCACGATCCATTAGTTTATGGACAAAAAGGTTGTAGTCTACTAGGGCAAATGCTTTGGAAGCATCAAGGAAGCAACCAAGGACTGAAATGCATATACAATCACGGACTTGCGCCGATACCCGTGTTTACTGTAACAGCGGACATTACCATGTACGTGCACGGAACAATATCGATGCGGTTACTGTGCGTACTTTGTTTGCGGGATGAGAGTCTGTCACGGTCTCCACGATATTGTATGCCAGCTAGCTGGCTATGTTTAGATCGAGCAGATGTCAGGTTTATTGCCTTCATTGTTAAGAATTCCTCTCGAAATCAGCATACTAAAGCCACCAAAGTCGGTTTTTCGATCGTGCTTGGAAAGTGTGGCAATCGAAGTCAGAAGATGAAATGGACTCCGGGGATGACTCTGATACTGTGGTGGCACATGTGAGCAATGTTAGCGAGGGTGTGCTTTTATATTAGTGATTTTATGGTGAAGGTATCTCTTCTTGGACAGGTTTAGTTGATGGATTTACCGCCTTTTACTAGGAAGAGCCATGGTAACCAATTAAATCGTGTCGAAGAACGGTTGCCATGCACGGTTAAATATTGAGCACGATTTTTTACATATGCGCTTAAACTAAACAAACGCGGGCCAAAGAAGTTTCACAGCCACTTGAGACAAATGACTGTGGTTGAACGCCATGAATATCATTAACTATAATTGTAGCTTCTGCGATTGCGCTCTATAGTCTTTTTCTGATACGTAACTAGTGTGTCTCTCCACTGAGGATTTGACAGAAGACACTCAGGACTTATGAATAGAAGCTGCGTTACACCTTTCAGGACAAACTTTATTGCTTTGATATCTTTTTGTAAATTCACAACATAACCCTTTTGTCCTGTATCAGTCTCCCTTTGTGCGAGCATTTAAGCAGTTAGCAGGGAGACGCACAAAGCAATAGATCCTCATGCGGTTTGCAGATAGTCAAATACGAGAGGCAACAACACAAAGCAGTAAGATTCACGAAGAAACATATTATACAGCGCTGGATAGGTTTAAGATAGTCTTAACCAACAGTTTTAGCAGCTTTGTCGATTGCCTTTTCCATATCCATTAGCTTAAAACGTTCCATTAGGAGCCCCCTAAGCATTGCGGTCCAGTAATTGTATACCAACACCTTCCACAGCATTCCAGTACTGGCCCGTGGAGAGCTATAGTTATCGACCAGACCCTTCTTCTCTTCACTCGCACATGTGCTCGCGCATGCAGTTGTTACGTGAAGGGTCTGGGCATGGGACTAACTCATGTGGCCAAGGCAGGATATTTTCGTTTATATTATAATAATAATAATAGGTATGCCATCGACCACTTGTATTGCACATGCTTTACGTAAATCTAAACTATTATTAGTACTGTTAAGCTTTGCATTCCAACACCTTCTCTCGTGAGCCAACAATGTTTTATATTCTCCAAGTATTATAGTATCTCTGATCCGGGTTACAGTCTCAATAAACTATGCTGGGAACGAGCCTATAATTTATGAAAAGCACTAAAGTGCATACCCTTGACATAGACTGCAGGTTTAGCGTATGCTGCTCTCAGAACAGATATCTAACTAGCCAGTTAATACTAGAAGCTAGCAAATACTGCTAGTGAGCTAGTACTACAACCTCACAACAACAGTGGAGGATATTTATAAAGCAGAGAATCCATGATCTTCATACATAGGCTAGATTTGAGTGTTCCATTTGGCTTTAATGAAGCAAGACGAAAAAGTTGTGTATTGCATATATGGAGCTTGAGCAGAGTGGGCATGACTCGTAAAGCAAGACTAGGAGGGGAAAACGACAACCGCTGGAGTCAAACTCGGTAGCTCAGTCCCAGAACATAGCACACTACCGATGGACCACCAGACATACGAAGGTGCAGTGCAAACCTGGACCGTTTTACAGAGTGGTTTGCAAATGTCTCGATCGCTGAATATAGCCGTCGATTGTTACCTAGTAGGGAATGAAAAATCGCTATATCTGGGCAACAAAATGATTTCAGGAAAACCCCCCAAAAATTTTTGACGTTCATTGTACCAAGATAAAAAAAAGCTTTAGTTTTAGTGCGAAATACGCTTTGAGAAGTGAGATGTGCGATTACAGACAGACACACAGACATACAGAACGAGTACCGTAATCCTCGCGCATGTGCACTGAGGGTTAAGTATTATCATTATTATTAATGAGTACACACCAATAAAGGTGTGGGAGCAATGACAAATGTAACATAAGATAGATAAAAGAGAAGATAGATATGATGGGCAGACCAGGGGACCTCTTTCTTTTCCATCGCTAACCAAGGGCTTAAGGGCTCCTGGTTTTGTCCACCTGGTCTGCCCAGACAACAAAGACTAGATAACACTAGTAGCAACTTGGACAGGAAACAACAGATTCAAAGGGGGAAGGGTAAACAAAATTCAAGTGAATATTGCCGACATGATCAACATGAAAAGGTAGAATGGAACCTGAGCTGACTGTGGTTGGGAAGGAGCGAGAAATGCAGGTCAGCCAGCAAGAGCGTAACCAGCCAAACTGAGCGAAAGCTTTGCGCTGCTAAGATTCATAATTGCCGCTAATGATCGGCCATTTATACCAAATAAACCTCCATAGCATTTTTGCCAGATAAACCTCTATTGGCGAGATGGAGTAATCTGGGTCGCCCTCCTAGTACTCTATGCGGAACTGTATAGGTAAGTGTTTAGCTACCTACTTGACTATAGATACCTATAAATTACGTAACAGATGATATTATAATAATGTGACATAAACACGCCTGTAAAAGTGCAGATGATATACTGAAGAATGCAGTATTATGGGTCCTTTTGCGTATCACTAGCTGTGATGGAAGGTGAGTGATGGTGAGAGGTGGCGGTGAGTTATTGCAGCAGTCTGGCTGCCACTGCCACTAGTGTCGCTGGTTGTAGCCGTATATACCGGTGGTATGCATTGCTGTTCCACCGCCTGAGGGTTTTGATGATGGAGTCCTCAATGTGGCAGCGCCTATGCAAAAGCTATGACTGGAGAATGGTGTGGGGTCAAGGCCGATGTGTCTTAGTGCCTTACCCAGCTCTAAAACTAGGGTTTCCTTTGAGAGGGGGCGGCCGTTATTAACTCGAAATAGTGGACAAGGGTCAGTGCCGTGGTGTGAAATGTAAGCGAGCAGGGCTTCGACTAGGCATAGGAAGTTGTCGGTTTTCCCAAGCGAGATAAGTACCCCTCTTCAGAAAGGGTCAGTTTTTGAGCTCTTGATGCTGATATAGTGTCCGAGGACGGGTGGGAGAGTCACACGAAACATCTGTGATTGAGAGATGGATAGATTGAGGGGTCGCTGCCCATAGCATTGTATTATAGAAGGACCACCCCTGATGTAGCCATGAGAGCTTAAGGAGGCAGAGGACGGGGGCTGTGATTGGGAGTCATCGAGGGCTGGTATTAGGCGCCTGGAAGCACTTTATCCCTAGCACTGCATAGTCGAGAACGGCCATGTCTGGTATATTCGGATATGTGCCACAAGTGGATATGTGGAGGTAACATACTGCAGATAAGTAGGATTTTATGGAGGCCGATGTGTCCTGTGATGTGAGAGCAGTAAGGAATTTGCTAAGGGTGAGTTCGGTGATGGGGTGGGTTGAATGTCGTAGGACGCACAAAACTGGAGGTAATGCTTCTGAGCTGATATGTAGGTACGCCTGGTGGAAGTAGCTAAAGATTCGCTAAAATAGCCCTGAACCAATCGATCCAATATTTGGAGGTCCATGTAGGACAGTTGATGCACAGTCCCAACACCAGCTCTGATGGAACTGGGCACAGAGGGTAGGCGTGGTGAGGGACCTGGAGATGGAAGAAGATAAAATTATTTCTAGATAGCGCATTGATGGTGCCATTTTCCACGCTGGGAGTGTGGTGAGCACATATTGTGTAGTTAAAGTGAGCAGTCAAGAAGAACCGGCAACAGGTAGTTGCTCAGCATGCTATCTTTAGCTGAATAGTTACTAATCACCTCGACTACAGCCAAATTGTTGCAAAACGCCTTCACAGTACTGCCTCGCCACACTGGGCCCCCATACTGCTATCACTATGGGGAATAGCTCTTAGACTGCTATGCTCTCTGTTTGCACTGATAATGATAGCCATAGGACTTGAAACCACTGGCAGGGCGCCGCATCCCCGGCTCCCTGAAATGTCAGTCTTGAACTTTATATCGGGAGATTCTACATGAACTGAGCGTAATATTGACATGCCATTCGATACATGGAGGAACGAGCACCACCATTCAATGACCGCTTGGCACTCGGCATTAAGGTGAACTGCATGGTGGGGCTTGAAATAGTGAGTCTGAGCCAGGTGATTATAGAGGTGCTGCAGAAAGATACACACTGGTCGAACCACTGTGCTGGTGTGTTGCAGCATGCCCACCAAGGACTTTACTTCGTGACGTCACCCGGATAGGGCCCCTCTCCACCCGCTTAAGGATCTGTATAAAATACTGATGGCACAAATCCTAAAAAAATTACGAAGATCTTGCGATGTTATGCATACAGCGCTAATTGATTGCATAAAGAAAGCTTCACCGAGAAGCAAGCAGGCCCGGGGACAGACACACAGACACTCATACACAGACAGACAGACAGACTACCGTAACCCTCGTGCATGCGCGCCAAGGGTTAACGAAAAGCACTAAATCGCAAACCCTCAGCGCTAATCTCTGCATGCGCGCTATCAACTAACCACGCCTCCTTGCTTTTAATAGAATAAATAAGAAGCAGTTGTGCGAGAATCGAACCTACGAAAAACACATCTGTTGTTTAACACAGCAGCATGCTAGCTATTGGGCTATGACGGCTGGATGACTACGCCGGTGCAAAAAGGTAAGATTCATTTGCAATACTGCGCATGACTAGCCTCGTTCCCAGTCTCTCCCTCTCCTCGCTCAATTTTACGCGTGACCTTTGAACTATTTGGAAAAGTGCGGAGGGAGAGCCTGGTATATTTTCGCACGTGACTGATGTCATCGTAGACGTGACCCTTTGAGTCGGCTGTTGCTCGCGCTCCGTATTCGCTTCCTCACCTTGGATGCAGTTCTCGAAACAAGGCCGCCACCGTTAGTTTACTTTACGTACCGTGAACGTCTATACATGGGGCGTGCAACCACGCAATCGCGTCTACCCGTATCGCAAAAGTCGCGTCTACCCCTAACATACACACAGTATTGAGTGGCGTCTACCATGACGTCAGTCACGTGCGAAAATATACCAGGCTCTCCTTCTGCACTTTTCCCAATAGTTCAAAGGTCACACGTAAAATTGTGCAAGGAGAGGGAGAGACCGGGAGCGAGACTACACACGCCTACATAAGAGCATATAAAATGGCAGCCTATCGCCACCCAAGTAGACATGATAATAGCTATACCTTCACAAAGTAACATATATGGCCAAAATCTAGAAAAAATTAGGGAGATTTACTCACTAGCTATACATGGGTATATAGATGGATATTACACTGTACTAATCTACTGTATATCCAGGTGGTATACAGAGTGCTCACTAGTGAAATACATAGTGAATGGAGTTGCTGGAGAGGCTTACCGCCTTAAAAAGTGTCAATATGTCTGTATAAAACTCTTTACTGATGACATTTTGCCTGTCGTATCTTTCATCATTATCTAACAAATTATGGTGCATCTGCTATGTTCCTTTTGCGAGACTGAGTAGTTGTTAGGTGTTTTAATGTTGAGCTACTTCTCTCTCACCTACATACATCCTCCCAAATCCTTGCATATTGCCGCTTCTCTCTATTGCGTGTGTTGCGTCCTGTGGGTGCTTAAGTGACAGGTTGGTACAAAATATCACTGATAGGCTTATTCTGTGTCTTTTTATAGAAAGCTCTTTGCTTTGTTTTTTTGCTTTGTACTCTTATACAAGCAGTCTTGGATCAAGAAATATTCAAATGATGTCAAATTTACATTAGCTGTTTTGCCTGAGGAAATATTCATTTAGCGAAGTTCCCCTCACGCGAGAAAATAGATGGTCTGGTAACTGCCTATAATCCTCACCTAGAGTTACATAACTAAATCAGCTGCAAGGCTGTTACTGTCTACTACTGTAATATATGACTTCACTCAGTTATTATATTAGTATCTCATTATCGTGTTGTTAAACCACTGGGTTTTGGGCTGTGTACACCCTTTTTTCCTTGTATGAGTGTCTGGCTACTGTCAGTACTAATTTTTCTGTGGAAGGTGGTTTGCGTGGGTGTAAGTGGCTGTTGCCAGCAATGACAATGCTTACACACACATGCATGCCAAACAGAAAATGAGTGTGTTTGCATCACACCTGCCTGGTTTTGGGGTTTTATTTTTTACACACTAGTCAATCTGTGTTGACACTACAACAAGCTGCTCTGGATCACGTCAGAAGGAATGTTTTAGCTAAAAAATTTACGCTTCGCTGTTATTATGCAAGCTTGACTTATTTATCTTCTCTTAGCTCAACTCTGACTCTGGCTAACAGGAGAATATTTAAAACGGCTCGTGTATATGTGTTTCATTCTGTGAGTCTGTCCAGCTGGTACAGGCCTCATTAGTGTGTATATGCACTCCATCAGTCTGTCTGGCTGGTACAGGCTTCATCGGCGTACATGTTTCAATCTGTCAGTCTGTGTGGTTTCATGCGAGCCAAGTATTAATATTTTGATTTAGTTAGTCAATTTATTATCATTATTATAGTATAGTTATTCCTTTGATACCTCTGAGTCTTTAGTACTTCCTATTATTACGTCCTTAACTTTGAGTTTTTGTCTATGGTAGCAGTGAGTAGGACAATTTTTAAAAATCTATTTCTCTGTATGCGAAGGAGCTGAAGGAACATTTTAGCGCGAGTGCACAGCTGGTGAGAGGGGGTGGAGCTAGAGGGAGAGGAATCAATGAAACAGTGGTGCAGGCATGAGCACCTATTACACAGGATTATAGCCATCCCCACTCGCTCCTCTCTGACTAAGTAAGTACTGATTGTGATACAGCTGCAACCAAATAATACGGGCCCAGCATAAAGGTAGTAACAGTTGTCCAGTACAAGAAGTGGTATCATATTCGATTGTACATAAGTGTTCGCTAGGTAAGTAACAAGCCCGTATTTAGCATGTCCACTCTGCTCCCTCATGATACGGACTTGTTTAAGCATTATAGTTTTCCTGTGGTAGTTCATGTTGAATATACTCCACAATAGTTAAGCTCTGAATCACATAATGTATCTGAGTGTGTGAGAGTGCAACATTTGGTTCCTGTAATCATCTCTAAAGTGTAGACTGACCAACACCCACTGCATTGGTACCTTTAGCATATCCTACTTGAAAGCATTTCAGCAGATTGAAGTAGTCTACCTAGATACAATCAGTCAACCTAACCAGGTTGGTAGACCCAATTATTCATTGATTTACTCAAGAATGATTGTGAAATGAACCATTAAACCTAGCCACTGTGCAGTGGATTTCTGATCAATCGGTCAACCCAACCAGGTTGGTAGACCCATTGATTCATAGATTTTTATTGATTTATTCAAGAATGATTGTGAAATGAACCATTAAACCTAGCCACTGTACAGTGGATTTCCGATTGGTTGACCTACTAGACTTAAGCAGGCACATAGTATTACATAAGTTCGTGTTTATTGTGTTGCATGTTCTGAAGCAAATAAAACTGAAATTTCACCTTAAGAATACAGAGCTATGATGACAATGCTAAATAAGAAACAATGGCCATTGTTCAGTATTACAGAGAATGGGAAGATAGTGAAACAATATGGGATATTTCTCAGTGGTCCTGGTTCTGGTAGGAAAGAGTCATGTAATGAAGCTCATTCAATCTCATTGTTGAAACTCTGGGACAATAGAACCAAGTCAGGTAACTCTGTTACTGAGTGCTATAACAGGCGTAGTTGTGTTTAATGTAGGTAGTGTTACTCTCCACTCTACTCTTTTATTTTGTTGCAATAGGTACAAACTTCACACTGCTAATAAACTCAACACCCTGAGATCCAGACTGATGACTTATACTTACTTATCACTGATGAACTATCTATAGTTGGTGATAATATGCTTTTGGATATCGACAAGAGACTAAAAAGAATCAAAGGGGCTTTAGGGGAGGAATCTTTTGGTGGAATCAGTATACCTGCAGGTGGTGACCCCCCAGTGTGTTAACCACTGATCAGACCCATATGCCAGACTTAATAATCATGGATCACTATGGAGAAATAAATTTTAGTTATTTCAACTTGATCAGATATTGTGACAAAAAGATGATGCTGTGTTTGCTGAATTACTCTATGGAATGCGAACAGTTGTACACAGGCAGATAGAGCAATGTTAAAGGAACGTAAAGTTGCTGATAGAAGCACTGATATTTTAAAAGAACTCTTTATGTATTCAAAAGGAATGTTTATGTCGATGACCACAACAGCCTGCTCAATCATCTCTCTCCCAAGACAGAGTATGTTGTGGTTTGAGCTCATAATATAAGCAAAAGAACAGTGCGACCATCATCAATCGCTGAAAATGCTACTGCCACCGGAGGTCTTCCTAAAACACTGTGTCTTGCTATTAGAGCTAAGGTGATTTTGACAGCAAATGTAGATGTGACTGATGATTTAGTTGATGGAACTAAAGTAGTTATTAACACCCACAATGGTAATCATGTGAATGCAATAACAGTCAAATTCAAATATAGGAAAAGGGGCTATAAGTAAGAGTAAATATAGGTTGTATTCAAACTCTGTGCTAATTTTGAGTCACTTTCACGCTACTATATTACGGTACATTTCAGTATTAAGGTAATTCATGCATCTGAAATAACAAGACACCAATTTATAATTATAAATCCTGGCATGGGCTACAACCATCCATAAAGTTCAACAGCAAACCTTGGATCAAATAGTAGTGAACCTAATAGATAGATGACATCCACCCAGTCAAACATATAAAAGATATAATCCATGTGGTGCAGAAAGAAAATGCTGCAGAGCTCTTGACATCTGTTTCAGGCTTGTTAGCCCTCATCAACCGGGCATTCTGCAACCCTATCTCGACAACACAAGCTATACAGGCAGAGTGTAGCCAAGTGGTTGTGGTTTTGAAATGTCAAATTACATTCATAGCCACCCCCACTCAACCACTCTCTAGTGTACTGAGTCTCCTCGCAGTGTTATTATTCAGAGCTAGGCACTCCCACTGGTAATTAGAGACCACACACCATTCACTATACAGGCTCTAAGTCATGTTGAAACTCTTAACAATATAATACTTCTTACCTTCATGAATAACTGAGAGTGTCAAGTTAAGAAGAAGATGGCTTCTATCTGACATACCATCAATTACACCTTGCGAAGGTGTTATGCAAATTAATTTTATTATTGCATACATGAATATTTGTTCACTCTGTGCTAAATTCATTGACAGAAAAGTTAGTTTTAGTGATACTTGGCTGCGAAGTGGCATTCCCATAGAATTCATTGATCTGCTTTAATTCCGATGTGATTAGCATGATAAAATTGGCATAGAAAAAAACAACACAAGGCAAATGCACAGCAAACAAATCACCTACATCCAGGACAATCCTTTTCAAAGAAAAGAACTGCCCTGGATGGGACTCGAACCAATGACACCTGCCATTCCGGGCCGAGTGCTCTTACCAACTGAGCTACCAGGGGCAGTCACACTATGGTAAATAATGAATTTCTGTTACATAGAAGCCAAATGAAACTCATTGTATCCTGCTAAGTTTCTATGTCTTTTTTAAATACGAAACACTTAAATTTCCATGATGCCAGAAACAAACAGGCACGGTATTAGTACAGGCAACACATTCTTTCATTAAGTTTCGCCTACATAAGAATATATATAGGTAATACAGTGAGTATGTGAATGCTCAGGATGGTACAGCCCGGGGTCCACGGCCTTCTATATAGCGTATTTTCACGTACGAGATGTATAGGCTGTTTAGATTGCGACACGGCTCGAAAAGACATACTAGCAACTTGACAGCCATTAGCGGCTCGAGCCAGAGAGGCTCGCCACGCTTACGCGTTCAGCCTGACACGCCTCCCATAGGTACTGGCATACTAGAGACAACCTCTAACAACGCTACAAACAGCTTACTCCACGATAAAAGGCACAGCATCATCCGTAAGTCTTCCCGCTGTCTTCACGAAAACATTGAAAAACCACGCCTCATCTCCTTGGAACTTTCATTGTGCGCATGCTCAGACAAGCATTACCCGTGGAAACAATTCCATCACGCGCAATCCCTGCGGCACTTGAAAATATGTGATATATCGTCTCCATTTTACGCAATCTGATTGGTCAGCTGAGTTTGCCGCAATCTAATAAATGTTTCGCAGTGTTTTAATTAGCCAGAAACAAAATATTTCATTATTAGGAATCATGGAGTTTAAAATACAATATTTCCTTATTGTTAAATTAGCAGAGTTTAAATCACTGAGAAATGAAAGAATAAAACACCAAAGGATATGACATGATTGTTCAAAACATGAGTGATTATTATAGATTTTTCTAGCATACTGAATGGTAGTTATTCGTAGATTCAAGCAGAGAGAGCCCAAGCTGGAACAGAGGTAGGTTTTGGGCGTTCTGATGGTTGACCCATCTTCCTATCAGACGTCATCATCTTGCTTTTCTTAGACTTCTTCATTGCAAACTTTTTATCCAAACAACAAAAGAAATTTGTGACCTTTTCTGACTGCCATGGTAAAGGCCGACACACAAAGGAGCCATTTTCTTTACTATCTTCACTGCTTATCAAATCCTCTACCAGACACTGTTGCCACCTCTTCTTGTCATTCTCAGTAGTTTAAGTTGACTTCTCCAATGCAAGTTTATGAGATTAAAGTTTCTGAAATATGCCTATATTTCATTCAATTCAAAAAAGTAAATTGTTCTAGTACCCATTTTAGACAGTTTCTTCGACGTTGCTGTGTACACTTGGTCTTATATTTCCCTGTTGTTGTTAGTCGTTCAGTCCCTGCAACACTTAAATAATAGTTTCTTGCCGCTTTTGCGTGAATAGAATAATCAGTTTATGTTCCTTGACTTTCAATGTTTACCTCTTAGTGTGGCAGCCCTACAGAACTATGAGCAAGCATGTGCTTGTAACTGTGCAAGTGATAGATTAATTATGTGCATAAATTTGTAGGGAATCAAAACTTAAGTCTATGTTCTCTGAAATGTAATTAATAGAGATATAATATACTTGAAAATGCTGTAATTTTCTCTCCGTTTCCTAATTATAATACCTAGCTAATGATAATAAGTTTCTTTACACTTAAGATATCTAATATTTTTGACCAAAGGATATTTAATATTTTTAATTATGGAAAAATTTGTTACTGTGTTTCCATCCGTGCAAACATATAA
>JAODVQ020127426.1:0-15898 GCA_025400075.2 Phenganax stokvisi
CGTTCAACACGAGAAAAATCGCATCGAAAATCGACCGTGTGAACTGGCCTTTAAACGTCGAGGTCTTGAAAAAGAAGGATTTGATGCTAAATTCGGTGAAAATGCAACATAGTGGCATGGAAAAGGAATCATTGAAATCCCGAAGATATCTTGTTTTCAAAGTAGGAATAAATATCATTGAAATGCTGAAAACTTCTTGTTCTCAATGTAAAAATCAAATCGTGAGATGCATTATCAATAATTAGCACACAGCTGCCTGTCAAACTTAATTCATTTACCTTTCTCCTGAAATACCTTGTAGTGATATGGGCTAAAAATTTCCCCGCCGACAGTAACTTTTTTTACGCTTTTCTATTTTTGGAATCTTTTTCACGCAGCTGTCCAATTTTAGAAGTATAGTCATGTGACTACTTCTTGCATGCAATTGTTTTGTAAACTTTAGATAAACTGTCAGGAAGTACATTTTGTATCGCACTTTTAGTATAGCTTTTTGAAGTATTTTTTTTATCTTTTCAATTTATCGAGCCGGTTTATCAAATTAAAAATCTTTATTGATATTTGTGATATAATTATTTTCAGGCTTCATTTCCAAGAAGACTTTTTTATCTTCCGCTTTTAAACATGTGTGTGGGAAGCAAAGCTCAAGTTTGTGAAGTCGTAATAAATCATAAGAATGTGACGTTCAATTAAGTGGCCGGTTGTACGCAACCCGCTCAGCTTAAACGGTGGATAAGGTCAAAATATTAATCAGATTTATACATTCCTTGCGCAACGGAACTAAAATTTTTAAAACTGATAACAACATTTTAGTATTGAACTATTGTAGGGACTTGCACATTATTCCGGAATTTCTTTTGGAATAATAGGAACTTTTTTGGAACCGGGAATAATAGGTTAAGTATCAGAATGTTGAGAATAATAGGCCAAGGTTAATGCGTTATTTTTCTATTAAGCGTTAAAACTTAAAACACTAAAGTGTTAATAAAATTCTCGTTTTCCTGATCTTGGTATGACTTGACTTGATATTGATTGAGTTGGGGAATAACTTTGAGAATAGTAGGGGGGAAATTTTGGGAATAATCGGGGAAAGTTTTGGGAATAAAGGAATTGAATAATGGGTAAATTTTTTGGAATAATGTGCGTGTCCCTAAACTATTGGTTTAACTCGTAAGGTTTGATTTGAAAGATTGAAAACATATGAAAAAGTGTTTTTAAATTCTGGCTTATCGACCGTTCAAGCTAAACGGGCTTCGACCAACCGGCCCCTGTAAGGGGTCGTAAGCCGTCGCTACAAACGTCGTAACATCGCGACCATATGGCATGTTCCATCCTTTTTAATACTTTTAAGCAAACTAGAGGCCCGTTTACACAAGCAGTTTTTGCTGCGACTTTTTCTTGGCGGCATGAAATCGCCTGTGTAACAGCCAGCCTGCGTTTAAGTTGCGATTGCAGTGCAAACATGTTGCAATTTTAGTGCAATTTGGAACAATTACGCCTGTTTTTACAACAATAGGCAAAGCTGTCAGATTGTATAAGCGAAAGAATTTGTACATAGGTTTTTAGTGCACAATATTCTCTTATTTTGACTCCGGCAGTCTGTTGAAATTAGCGCTATTCGTTTGAAAAGGCAGTCGAAAGTCCTCCACAACTCCATCAACATTTCCTCCTCGATGTTCCAAGGTTTAAAGCTTATTTCTCCTCCTTTTTTCGAGTTCTCTGTCATTTCTTGCTGGACGAAACCAATTTTGCAAAGGTGTATGTCCACATTTTTTTAAAGAATACGCGATAAATTTCTCTCATGATCAAAAAAATTGTTGATTGCCGCAAATACGTATCGCAACGAAATTGTTCCTAAATCGCAGGCTGTTTACGTGGGCCATTTCATGGCTCCATCGGAAAAATAGGAAACCTACAGCTCGTTTACGCGGGCGATTTTTGCTGCGATTTTTCTCCTCGTGTATGTGATCGAGAAGTTGACTGGCGAGTGCATTGGCAAAATTGTTGGACCAAGTATATTCGCCAGTTGTACACTTTATCACACCGTTCAATATGAGAGAAGTCGCAGAAAAAATCGCCCGTGTAAATGGGCCTTTAGTTTTTGCTTGAAAAAGTTGCTGACATTTGACTCGTTATGTTCTAGTATTTTTATCGCATATAAATATGGTCTGCGCGAAGGACTCTGGTAAAGTCGACATGCCGCCATCTTTACTGTTATGGCCAATTAATCATAACGAAAACGATGGCGGATGTACACTTTACCAGCATGCATTGCGGTCGGAAATCGTTTAAAAAGGCGAAGTGACGTCTATTGAAAGGCAGGCATGAGGCAAGACGTTATATTTTTCGTTGCGTTAAAATTTTCTAACATTAGATGTTTTTCTTGTCATCTTTTTTCACTCATACTTTAAGCCTGTAATGCATTCTGGTAAAATGTACATGTCGCCATCTTTTCCTTTTTGGTCAATTGAGAAGTTTTGCTGTTGGTTTGGGGAACTGAAAAGCTCGGTGTTTAGTCAAGGGTGAATTGAGGGGACTGTTTACTTGGGTAATTTATAACACAGACAGAGTTGTTAGCTCAGCTGTTGGTCAATGAAGAAGTAGAAAGATAGAACTCACCGTTTACCACAGTCAAAACTTATCATTGAGTAAAATGCGGAAAATATATGTTACGTCACTGAAAAGATGCACCGTTAGTTTATTTTTGGAAATTTATTTTTCGAAATTAGTATCAAGCTTGTTTAATTAAAGTTTGCGCGTTGGCTATTCAAACACTTTACTATTCTTAACAGCTGCGCTGAAATTGCAGTCTGCCCGTTTTGAAAATTACTCTTGCAGGAAGGTCTGAAAATACAGCGAACTCTCCCTAAAGTGGACTTTCTCTGGACCAAATTTATCCGTCGCCTTAGAAAGAGCTGAGTGTGGACGAGTGGATGAGATTGAAATGTGAGGTGTCCGTCTTGAACAGGTATCGACTTGGAGAATTCACTGTAGTATATTTGGAATCTCTGTCATATATATAGCACTTTCTAATTTAATAACAATCTATATTTATAAATTGTGACGTTAAAGACAACTGTAGCTGGGCTTGCAAAACAGATTGGCTCGAATTGTTCTGGTAGTTTCCATCTAAACTATAGCCCTAAAATCTCCCTAGTTGTAATAAACCGTCCCCCATTTTCACCCTCCACCCTCGCCCATCTTTACCTTCGATCCTTGCCCACTCAAAGCCACAATGACCCGGTTATTTTAGCAATATTTGCACACACGCAAACCACATTATGGCAACATTTCAAAATCAAAATGAATTTGTCTTATCGTGTGTTTTCATTCAACATGACCGACCTATAATGCAGGTGTTTTACAACACGATTCGAAAAAAAGTTCGTCCAGACCAAAAAAATTATGTCTCCCCGTTCAAGTACGAATAAATTTGCTTGGTGCATCGGATAGATTTGCACTACATTCGATAGATTTGCACTGCAAAGACGAATGCCTCATTTTAATTTATTTTGTTTTGGACTTCATTTTCTGCCTTGCATCTGCGTTTTATTGATAGTAATTTTTGTTTATTTTGTTGTTCCTAATCATTCGAATCTCTGAGTCGTACGTCACTAAATTATAAAGACAGGTTCAACAGACTTCAATCTAATCTCTGAGTTCCCCCAAATTAAACTTTTCGCTTGGATTCGCGTGCAGAAACACTGCTACTCCAGCGACGAGTAACAGTTACAAAGTTGATGTGTTGAAAGACGCTTTCATGTATGGGATATACCTTATGTTAACTTGCTGTATTGGCTCTTAGGTATGTTTATGTTCAACCCCTGGTTTTAGTTTTCTGCTTGCTATAATATGTAAGCACCGCCGAAAAGTGATTTTTCTAGTGCAGCGATTGTGAATTTATTTCGTTGGAAAGTTATGATAGAAGCAGTCAAGACTTACAGCCAGGCGTAAAATTTAGCGGTTTGCACGATTCCAAGTTTAGCAACTACTTTTGTCGAAGTCATTTCGTGTTGCTGTTATTTCAGAAGTTTTCTCAGAGCTGATCAAAATTCAGTTCCTGCATAAGATCAGTTATATTTAGCAAAGGATGAACAGAGTAGTATTTTTGGAAGCCTGTGTGTCTTAAATGAAGAGGCACCACTATTCAAAAAACATTGCGCTTGCGCTTGGCTAATTAAACGCATTGCTAGATTTATTAATCAGCCAGCTGTTGGCCAAAATATATTTCTGTTTCTTAACACTCTATGATGGATTATACTGTAAATGTTCAAAGTTCCCTGACGTCAAAATTTTTTGTTGCATTGATTGGAAGAAGCATGGAAATGGTATAATTTTTTTCAAAGATGTGTTGTCGGGCGTTGAAGTCGAGAAGATCGAGTTTGTATGACATGTAATGTTCGGAAAACGTCACTCATCGCATGCATAACGCATGAAAGAAAACGTTATTATTGTGTTTATTTTTTGGGATCTGAATATTTAAATTGAGTTGATCTGATGTTACGAGAGTCCACGAGCCTCAGAAAACTTTTTCTTATTTTTTCATTTTTTTTATTTTGGGAAGATAAGATTATGTGTTATTTTCTAAGTAAGTAGTGTTCATGTACAGGGGCGCCTGGGCAGCGGTGGCAGCTATGGCTGCTATGTCCTTTGCTCATAGAGATTATTGTACAAGCTTAAATTAAATATTTTTAGAGAGTAAGGCCTAGGTCAAACGTCACTCTTCTCATGTGCCAAGCCTAATGCAAATGAGCTCAGACAAACACTTTGGGACATTTTCAAGAGGTTCGGCGCATGAGAAGAGCGACGTTTGACCTAGGCCTTATATATTCGAAGTAAACAAAACATGGGTTTGCGATCTAAGCTAGGCAACAGCGTATAAAATACGTTAGACGCTTAAATAATATTTAATATAATATTAAAATGTATTTTTGCCATAAATTTACTACAGACAGGGGTTTTTTCAAAATTTAAATTTTTAGCTTGTTTGCCAAAGTAAAATAAACTGCCATTTCTCGAGATGCTACCCTTCTTGCCCAAAATTGCTTCCGGCGCCTCTGTTTGACGCAAGTTGCGGACATTTTGCTATCAACGAAGCTAAAATATGTCAGCACCTAGCAGTGACGCAAGAATATGCTACAGTAGTTACGTAATCATTTGAAATATCTTTCGGAAGATCTAATAGAAATTGTTGAGGTCATATGCGATGTATAACTTGCGCAGGAATTGTCGCGATAAGTTCAACTATCATGGAGCTTGCAAAGGGATTTTGTATAACGGCTGCTATCGCCTTTTGCGTTTTTCTTGCGCGTGTACAAGTGCGTCAAACTTAAAGTCGCCATAAAAATGATAAAAATCCCTTTGTAAACAGCCACGAAATGGAATCTGTTTTAAATGAATACCTATCTATCTGTTAAAGTATTTCAAAACAGACAAAATTTTTGCACGAATGAAACTTTCGTTGAAGCTGACTCTAATTCAACGCACATTTTAACTAACTAACCAATGAGAACTACGATTGGCAATATGTGGCGAACCATTAAAGTATAACCTACATTTCTTTCGTATACGATGTGTTGATAAGACGATTTTAAGTAGTTTTTTGCAGATTTAGACAATGTTTCAAGTTTTGTGAACTTTACTTCGATACGACTGAACTGTTTCAATTAATACATTTTTTCACCTCGAATAAAAAAAGATTAAGTCATTAAACCCACGGGTCAAGTAATATTTAACACTCGTATACAAGAATACTTTCTTTTATTACCTCTGTACCAATTTCGGTTTTATTAAAATATTCATCCCACGCCTCAACGCTGTTTGTGCGGATGTGAATGAATGACAGCTTCGTATGTATATCTGCAGATGGCAACTTAAGTTTATTAAAAACTTATTTATATTGTGTAAATGCAATCGTCTCCTTTCTATTGCTTGTGAAATCATTTAATAATTCATGAAAGGTTTTTAAAAAAACCTGTCGGTTTGGATACGAAGATATATTGCAATTCTGCTTTAAATGTCTCGAATGTTGTACATAAATTACTATAGAATCCCTGTCCGGCCTGTCGACACCTTAAGTTTTAGCTTTGAATGAGAAGATATACTGCAATTCGTCTTTAAATGACTCAACTATTTTACTTATGCACAATCCCTGACCTTGATTTGGATATTTGAAGTTTTATGTTTTGCATAAGGATATATATTTCAATTTTTCTTTACAAGACTCTAGTCGGACTCTAGTATCGTAATTCGCCATAACGAAAAAGATATTGCGGATGTACACCATTCCAACATGCATTTCGGTCGAAAATCGTTTAAAAAAGCGAAGTGACGTCTTTTGAGAGGCAGGTATGATATAAGACGTTATATTTTTCGTTGTGTTAAAATTTTATATTTTTCTTGACATCTGTTTACTCAGGCTGTGCGCACACGGTAACGTTTTTGAGCGTTTTCATTTGTGTTTTCACGCGAAAACGGATGCAAGCACTAACAATTTAGGACAGAGGCTGCAGCTAATTTAATATATTGAAAATATTTTCCCTTGGAAAGTGTAATCTAAGCGTTGAAACGATAAAAAAGACACAAACGTTTTTGGAAACGCTTGAAAACGGCGCCCGTGTGCGCGTAGCCTCATTTATGCCTTAAACCTGCAATGCATTCATGTCGCCATCTTTTTCGTTATGTTCAATTATGTATAATTGATATAGACACTTTAATATTTGTTCCTGCGCAATAGTATAAAATATTGTTTCGACACGAGAAGATGAATTCATATCCTTAAGCCGCCGTGTAAAATACTACTTTCTACTACATAGTCAAACACCGAGACAAATTTTAAAACAATATAGTTCAAAACGAAAGCAAAAATTGAGTAAAATTTTTTTACAACGATTGATAAAAAACTGAAAAGAATAACACGTACAACCCAAAACGTTTTCACTAAACGTTTTAAACTTGCCATTTTCACTAGGCTGCGGCTGCGAAATGTAAACGGGAAATGATCACGTGATCGATATCTTCGCGATCGATAGCTTCGGTGGTACCGTCGCTAGGACATGTGCGGTTGTGGGTTCGATTCTCAGTGGGGACTTAATTACCTTTCTCAAGTGAAAAGAGTCTGTCAGCTACTCTGCCGAAAGTCGTAGGTTCTCCGGGCCCCTAGGTTTCCTCCTACAAGGAAAGTTGACAGGGGGGAGTAGGATAAGCAGATTAGGAAACTAATATCACAATTGCTGTTAAGCTATATAGCCTAAGTTAAAGTATGCACTTAGATTAAATTCATGATAACTGTACACTGATAACTAATAAAGTATTATATCATATATATTATATATCATATTTTCACTAGTGATGTTATGGAAATTGGAAAATATCTTTTGTACACTTTTCATATCTTGCTGTCTACTGTAAAATAAATTTGTCTATCTTAAGCCCGTTCTCCACTACGCGACCTTGCTCGCGCGAAGAAGAAATCTGGCAACGTAATAGGCTCGTTTTCGACTTCTTCGCGGCAAATTATTTTGCTAGCGAACACGTCGCTGCATTTATTTTTTCCCAGAAAAAATTTGCGTAGTGGAGAACGGGCTTTGGTCATATCACCTTCGAGTATACAACTTTTTGAGACAGATTTCCTTCTATTCTAGAGTAAACTGGTGAGAAAGAAATCACCCCATAATGCACAGCGCTTCATCAAACATGATCCCAAATGTGACATCGAAAATCAACAAGTGGCCTCACGTGGAATGTTTCTCGGAATCACGTGCCTACTACTCATTATTGATTGTCGTCAGTTTCTTCATAATTTCTATCAATCTTGACGTCATCTACACCATGGCAACCAATAAGTCGCTCAGGACTGAACGAAACGCGTTTCTAGCCAGTCTTAGCGTCTCTGACTTATTGACTGGACTAGTGTCTATACCATTGCATATAGCTTCAAATTGTTATTTTCCGCCATCCGAGATATTAATTATAGCCCAGGCCATATGCTTCCGTTTCGTAGCCATATCAACAATGCTCAATATACTAATGATCACCGTGGAACGCTACATTGGTATAATATATCCACTGAAGTACAAGTTTATCCTAACGAAGACCCGAACATTCATTCTAATCACATGTACTTGGGCGACTTCTATCTCGGCGGCGCTGGTAGCGTACTCGTGGCTAGTATCGTCAAAGCCCGGAAATGCCGAGCTCCCTCCGAAGGAAATAGTGTTCGAAAGGGCTTACTTCATATTTACTTTCCTCTCGTTTTTCTTGTTACCACTGATCATAATGATTGTGTTGTACACGAAAATGTTCCGCACCATTTCCAAAGCGCGGAAGTTAGCGTCGAACGCACACATGTTTTTGAAAAACACGTCTCGTACCCATTCCCTTCTAGTGCGTGGCCCCATTGAAGTCCGCGTAACAAGACCTCGGAGCGTCAGCCATGGTTCCTATGGCGACCACAAGCACACACGAAGACAAATCGAAAGTGCGGCCTCATCTCCCGACACGCGGAGCCGCAGTCGAAGTCATGGTTCCGATGGAGACCACCGCACAACTTATGGAAAGTCAAGGTCTACTGCTCAATTTCCCACACTGGTGGGTACAAGAGCAACGAATTGTAAATCGCGTGATGATGTTACCATTTCACGGCCCCAGTCTCCCACTAACACGATATGTGACGCGGAAAGATGCCGGCTGGTTACTGCTGTCAGTGAGCACATGTCATCAACGCTTGCGCCAAACCAAAGCTCGCGTACAGACTATCTAAGCTTGCCGATGAATGAGGCAAATCGGTACATAAAGCATTATGGTTCGTATGACCGATTCAAGGGTCGGGGATCGAGCTCGTGTCAGAGTCTTGGAAGCATGCGCGGTTCAAAGACTTCTTCAAAGTATCAAAGCGATGACGCAATCGCAACTCAAAGAACTGAACGAATGTCATTCGCTAGTCGGCTTTCTGACGCATGCGAGATGGCCGCATCCAGACTGCGCATGTTCAGACTTGGGAGCAACAATGAGGAACGTTGGGGTCAGGCTAGAATCAAGAGGGAACATCGTGTGCTCCTCTTGTTCGTCACAATGCTGTCAGTGTTTGTATTTAGTTGGATGTCTTGGTACATATTGATACTAGACTTTACTTATAGTATCCATATACCGGAATTGGTCTTGGATTGTTTTGATATCCTAAGGTTCTCTGTGTCTTTCGTCAACCCGATACTATACACTTTTTTTAAGAACGATTTCCGCATTGCGTTCAAAAAAAGTTTGCGCAGATGGAGCGGTGACCAACAGAAAGGCAAAAATGACGTCAGAGAAAAATTCATAAAATAAAGTTGATTGCGCATTCGAACCAATTAGCTAAACGAGAAGCCATGCGCCGTCTTTAAAATACTCGCTTGTAATGACATATACAGACAATGTATTGCGTCTCTAGCTAATAGTCTGTCTGTCTTATATTCCGAAGTCAATACCTAGTTGTATACAGATGTAATATCGACTATGTTTTTTCAAAATTCTAGAATTCTCGTCCCCCGCTGCGATTGTTTCGGTTATAATTAAAACGTTTCGATCATGACCAAAAAAATCGAGGGCTCGGGGAACGAGATCGCAAATCTGACTCTAATCGAGAAGACAACTTTTTCACGCCATCTCTATTTACCGTCTATGTTTACTAATTTGACAGATATTAACAGTGTATTTCTTGACTGGTATTAGAGACAATTTCGCAAGTGTTATCATCAAACCAGCTGTCTTTTTTTCCCGAACCAACTTTTTCCTTCGGTTTTTGCAACGAAACGAACTCATTATTATCGACAACCTCACAATGTCTAAGATACTTGGAAAATAACTCCCTTGCTTTCGATAAAACTTTATCTGCGTCATGTTTTCGGACTTTCTTATCGAACGAAGACGCCAAAGCATTGTAATCTTGTTGGCTGAAGACTCGTTCTCGGTGAAGAATCAGAATTGCTAAGCACACGAATAGCGCAAAAGGGTTCCCATCGCCTAAATGGTAAGGGTCAGGTAACGAAACTAATTCAAGTTTACCGCCAAAGTCGTTTATATTCAAAGCCGAAAATTCGTCTTCGTCATCAAAATTTTCGTTGTCCGCGTCGACTAGGGCCTGGTAGGAATATGGTAACGAGTTGTAACCCTCTGACCGCAGTACTGCACTGGAGTTATTGCATCGGTTATTGGCCGTGTTGAAAGTCGCACTGCTAGGGGACTGAGGAGCATCTTTGGGTGGAGGCGGAAGTAATGAACTCCAAATGACTTCCATGACTTGTAAAGCGTCATTTAATCCAAACTCTCGCTTCAAATCTAGCACTAACCATCGGTAACAGAAAAACATGTCGTCGGCTTCGACTTTTAACAAAGATTTATACAATTCCGGGTCGAATTTCTGCACAAGAAGCGTCAAATGATCAAATTTCAAAGACATTGCCTTGCCGTCCGGCAGAAAATGTTTCTTACACCGAGCCATCAAAGCACAGAAACAAGTGAACGTGACCGCTTCGTCGTCCATAACAACCAAAAGTGGAGAGGCCAGGTCGCTCATGCCTTGCGCGTACGACACATCCGGGTTCAGTACGGCGTAAGTTACCAGGATGTTAAATAATGACGTCAGCCGGTCGTGCTCGTCCGGCACATCGAAATACGGGTACGTCCGATCTGTACGCCGGACGTCCTTCCAGACGATGTCCCTAAGGGACTCGGTCTTCGCCAACTGGTTTGGTCGTTGCCACGAGGCTAGGACGTGCCAGTACACTTTGCATTTCATTGCCAAATACTTTTCTCTTTCCATATCCGTCAAATCAGGTGGGTAGACATTTAACAAGTGTTTCCAAACCCTTTGTCTCATAGAAGGTTCTATGCCCCAATTAAATACAATTACCCACAACTCTTGTGGGTTTACCAACCGACCCTCTTCGTCGAAGTGTGCGAACCAATCAGATTCACCCAGTGGAGTCTTTCGGCTCATGTCGACGAAAGCACTAGTGATTTGGTACAAAGTGTTTTCCACTCGTTTACGAAATGCCGAAGCACTGGGCAGGGCAAGCCTGCTGCCAAACGATCGAATGTCTTTTATCATTGGAATGTCATAGCCATTTAGTATAATCCAATCTTCAGAGTTAGGTGTCACATCAGCTACAAAAAAATTTAAGCAATGAATGATAACAGCAGTATCTTAAATTTTGATTTAGGCGAAACAAGGAAATTGACCACCATAGCTTAAAGGAGCATGTTAAAATTCTTTAAGTTGCTAAGTTTGCTTGCGAAAGGTTGTAAAAAATGCGGAAAATATAGCTCTGCGAAGTTTGTAAATTTTGTATATTTTTGTATGACGTGCGAAGGAAAAAACTACTTTCGAGCCGAAAAAGGTTATTTTTTCCGCACGTTATACGAAAATATGAGAAATAGGCAAACTTCGCAGGACTAAATTTTCCCCATTTTACAACATTTCGGAACGAAAGTTTGCCATGTTTCTAATTTTATGACGCTCTCTCCAGCTGTTGTTGTAGATTTCATTCTTGCCCAGATCAACATTTCGTTTGTTAATCGAACAGCAAAAAGCATTATTAAGGCATATGCTATTCAATAGCAACTGGTTTAGCAACCATTGAGATGCCCGAGTTGCGCCCTGATTGAGTTAACTGTTTGGCGTTAGACAAAGTGAATTGTAACATTAGCTGCACTAGAGTCAGTCAGTCGGTTAAAAACAAAGTTTGAATATGTGTTACTGATCAACATCAATATTCTTACTTTTTTCTAGAACATGAACACTCAATTCTAGGTAAGGAGAATTTACTGTTGCTATCACAGCATCCCATAGGTCTTTGTCTGAGGAAATGGTGAGATATAAGAGGTTATCACCACTTGAAAGTTTGTATGATATTTCCAACAATCTATAGGAAAAATTAGAGCAATATTAGAAAGCCATACAAGATTGTATACCCTCACAAATGCAGTGGTGGATTTACTGGGGGATGGGGGGGGGTGCACACCCCCCCTAATGTTGGCTAGAGGGGGTGCAGGGGGGTGAAAATTTCCTTGTGTTCTAAATAATTTTTCAGTGGAACTTGAAATATACAGACTATAAGTAGAGAATAGAATTGAATTGACATTGACTGCAGTTATGCAATGCCCATGACCGATAGTCCGACACCAGCAAAGGGGCAATCACAGACTGGTGGCACATCGACTGTCAACCGTCAACCGACTTAACACCTACCTACACCAAACTGGAACACCCCCCTACAAGATCATGCTGGATCCATCACTGCACAAATGTGAAAAGATTAATAAGTCCATCTAGTGAAACGAACATAAAAGTTTATGCATAATTCACTAGATGAACTTGTTACCCTACTCAGTGAAAAGAATCTCCCTTCGACAAGAAAAAAAAATCTGGCAAAAGATGGAGTGAACTACATAACTAGGGCACACTATACTGTATTTTCCACTTGATGAACTAACAAGAGAAATTGACAGATAGTTTAGAAAACTCCTTGACTGAAAATGCATCTTACAGTAATAGTAATTGTTTATAGGAAGTGTAATAGCAATACTTGTAATAGTAAAGTAGTTAATAGTAATGTAGTAATGAATAAAATGAAGTAGTAACTTTGTAATAGCAATTCTATAATTCTTTAAAACACTTGGCCATTTATGAATCACGCAAGTGAAAGGCTACAGTGTATAAATATCTAATTTACCCTGTCTAACGCCAGATAATGTTACGCATAAGGTGAACTGCTTCCTAGTCAATAGTTTAACTACACTACTCACCAATTTCCCTTGTTTGGGCTAGGACTGAGCACTCGTGAAGACAGATCCAGGCACATTAATGGGTTAATAAGTTTTTAATAACTGTCTATTACCTTTGGATATAAAATGCTCTTTGAATCCATTTGTGCAGGTCAGCAAAAGTTGTTATATTTGGGTCAAAAACAAAACGACGAAAATCATTTGGATTTTCTTCCAGCTGCAAAACAAGAGCATTGAACTTATAAACAGTTGTATCTCAAAAGTGCACCCTAGTTATATATTTTACTCAGTCTAACTAACACCTGATGATTTTACTCATGAAGATGAGAACCTTGCCACTTCAAGGATTAAACAAGGGACTATAGCTGCTTTGGCAAGATCTAACGCAGAAATAACAAATTGATTTCTCTAACGTGTACACGTATCCATATAAAAAATTACAGGTTTTCCTTTGACATGAAATGTCGACGGAAAGATAATGAAGTTTTACGAAGCTTACGGTTACTTTGACTCGAACGGCGTCGATATCATTTAAGGAATTCATTTCTTGAAAATTTTTTCAAAAATTGTTCACTATTTTGAAATTATTTTCACCGATCATAATGTTTTGTTAACATTGTCAATATAGTCTGCTAATTTGCTTCTACGTGGGCGTCACGCAACACGCGTGGGCAGGGTCACAATACACAGCCATTCAGCCCACACACAGCCAACGGCGTCATTGACAGCAAACGTCGATCCGGAAGTAAATTTGATGTATTCCACCAATCACCGTGCTTGACCCAGTTCTTTGACGTTTCTCACGCCGTTCATGTTGTCAAAAACGTCGCTTGCGTAAGCTCTATATATTCGCCCGATTAGCAATTTAGCAGTCACGACATCGAATTCTACCATTTGTCGCCGTGTCTACTCCTGAAACTTCTTCAACTGCCAGTAATTGCTTAATTCTGTTACATTATGCAGTTTTAAACGCTAACCTTGTGTTGAGTGGTTGAATTTGATGTCGTGAACATGCGATGCGGGTGCTAAGCACCGCATAGACACAGACAAACAATTTTTTCTTCACGAGTTTTCTTTGACTAGTTTTGCTTGTGCTTGTGTACTTCGCGAATTGACAAGTTTTTCCTTGACAAAAAGCCTTTTTCAAGAGCTCGTCATGCCAGCTTTTCAGCAAGCTAACTTGCATTTGCGTTCGGCCGCCAAGAAAAACTCGTTCTTCGTGCACACGAGCAAGTTTACTCGTCAAATAACTTGTCAAAGAAGATTTGTTCACCTGTGCGGTGCTCTACGGGTATTCAATGGCGAGGTTTCGATAGACCCTTTTGGACTACAACTGTTGGTTGTTTACGGGCAATTGTTGAGAGAAAATTGTGGTATTTCTTCACACGTGCACTAGTCTTTTATGTAGTGAAACAGCTAGTGAGAATAGGTTTGATTAGCTTGCACTTCTAACGGTTACTGTATGGCCTGGAATAAATTTGATTTTCTGGGGCCGGCTGTTCGAAAGTTGGATAGCACTATCCATTGGAAAATGAATATTTCAACGTTTATAAAACTGGACAAAAAATTATTAATGACTTCAATTTATCTATATCAGTCGCAAACTTATTTAATAGTGATCGATGGAAAATTTACAAAGGCTTACAAAAATCACTGAACAGTGGATAGCGCTATCTACCTTTTCAGTCCCTGGTTTTTAGTCATAAGAGTATAAACTTCTATATATGACCACCATCCCCCACCACGTTACATCTACATATTAGCATTCAGAGTGTCAAAAAAGCGCTCGAAAGCATACATGCAGTTTGCTCGCTAATGATTCTTACAAGCCGTTAAATGGACATATTGAGCGATAGAACAAATTTTGATCTACTTAAGCAGCAGGATATTTTCATCACCACAGCTGGAAAGGGCATCGTGAAATGAGCAAAATCACAAAGTTTCGTGGCGAAATGTTGTAAAATGCAGATTGGGAAGTTTGTGACTTTTATATAGTTTTGTATTATCTCGATTTTGGCTGCGTAATGCAACTTCGCTCGGCTATATTTCCCCCGTTTTACAACATTTCGCGACCAACTTTGCACTCTTGCTAATTTTATGTTGCTATTTCTAGCTGTAGTAATTCCAGATCAAAATTTTGTCAAATACGCCATGGTCAATTCAAACGATTAGAGGTTTTTGGATCCCAAGTACAATATGCTAGTTGTATTGTAATTTGAATTTAAATACATTCATGTTTTTGAGACGCTTTGTTTTAAAATTCTGCTTGGTGGAAGTGTGCAATTGTTTAGTTTTCTTATCGTATATTTGCAAAAGCAATTTTTCGAAGTTAAACACAAACGGACGCTCCCGTTGTCCATCTGTGCAATTTTCGTAAAAGATTTATGAGACCGTTTTGTTTAAACGTGGCAATCTGTTTATCTCTAAGCATTTGCAGTGTAGAACTTAAGAGGAGCCTTTGAAAATACTTTTACCTCCTGTGGTAAACTGTGGAAAGTGAAAAACGTTACACTTTAACCTGGAATGTGAATTAATGACTGCATTTTGAAGATAGTAAGTTAATCTTGTGTTTATATTGTTAAAACAGCTTCTCAAAAAGAATCTTTTCGGAAATCTAAATTGGTAATCCATTTCAGACAAGCTGTTGCTAACGTTGGTTGGCACCTTTTGAACTAACGATGCACTTAAGTCTATTTTCTCTGTGGTGAAATGTGGATTAATTTGTTACAATTCATGCAACAGTTATTGTATGAATTCTAGAAAGATCGTTTAGAATGCCGGAGGCAAACGAAGCGAAGGCGTTGCTAAATGAAGGCAAGACGGAAAAAGGCGTGACAATTATTGACGAGAAAATAGATGATTTAAACACAGGTGTGTACTGAATGGAGGCTATAGTTCATGGTGATAGACAGCAAATTTATTCTTAAAAACAACATACACTGCTGTAGTTACAATTACAAGTTCCTGTTCAGAAATCTAACCCTTCAAACTGAACAATACAAAAGGACAATAACTTTGGTCAATCTTCCAGACCATCTGGGGCTTCGGTGGCGCAGTTGCTAAGATATGTGCCTTTCATCACTGAAGGCTGCTTTCCAGTTACGCGTTTTTGACACGCACGTACACGCACGTAAAAGTT
>JAODVQ020127634.1:0-15888 GCA_025400075.2 Phenganax stokvisi
TCCACCCCACTTTTCACCTGTCACACTGCCCACTCTGTTTGTTTTCATCACTTCCACCTCCAGTTAACCTTCCACCTCCACTCCAATCTCCCTGGTACCAATAATGCCAGGTTAGAGTTGCAAGTTTTTAGCTGAAGGAGATAGGTGTATAGAATACCAGAACCTAGTGTGAAGCCAAAGTGTTAACAGGCATAGTACTGAATGGATGGATTACTCAAGCATTGTCTCATGATTTAGTTCTATAGTTGTGTTTCTGTCATTGTCTATGAATCAGTCAGGGGTGAAAGTTCAAAGCAAGGCACTACCACACTACTAACCCAGATCATTTCTATCCAAATAAAGAACTGTGCTTGAATCTGTGACACAGCCTCTCTGATAGCGATAACAGATTTTCTGGAGCCAATAGGTTTTATTTGTGCTAATATTCTAAGTATACGTCTAAATTGAGGTGTCCATGCATACCATGAGTAATGAAGATGTTTGAACCTAGGAAACGGCTGGCTAGTTCATTTCCCTAGTTCTCATTGAGATTATAACCGAGTCAGGATTTGAGGCTGGGTGGGGTGTGTCAGGTGCCACGGTATTCCCAGAGGTCCATTATTAACCCACTAAACTAACTAACTCTATCACTCCCACTGTCCTGTGCATGTGCACCATATGCCCCGTACCATTATTTAATAATACTAATATCTAACGTGAAATTTTATAAGCGGGAAATTGCTAATCAAATTGTATGTACCGGTAACTATGTCGCAACAGCCAGCGGCTCCAAATAGAGCAATCCTAATTGACTATTACCGCTCGAACCTTATTTGGTGGCATGCCGCACAGGAGTAGGACTGCGTAGGTATAGAAATTTTATTTGTTAAAATTGGTCTGCTTTTATATAATAGTGCACTAGATATACTTGAGTAGTGTGCCAATTTTGTATGTTTAAATTTATACATAATCATGTTAATGATTAACCTAACTATGTAACAGTTAAAGCAAGTGTAGCTGTGTAGTATAGTTAAGTTTAGTACAGGTTGATTGAAATTATATTCTTTCACTGTATCCCATTGTTCTGGAGTGATTGCAGCATTTTCTATCTTAAATTTTAGCCATTGAATCTGAGGCCTTCTTTAGTGGTGTATCCCATATGCTATAGTGAGATTTAGAGTATAAACTAGCTGAAGTATGGTTTCCTATGGGACAATCTCTCTCAATACAAATACATAGTACACATACACTATACTATAGGTATATAAACATAGTGTTCATGCTATATACCACAAGTGACGTACCTACTCTAATGCTTCTGGGAATCAACCTACCTTCTCACAAGTAATACACACAATTTCCTCCTTATAGTAGTGAGCTTGGTCTGCTATCACACATTATATATAGCAGCTTTCTAAAGCACACACTGTCTAATACAGTCTTACAGAGGAAATTTGAATGGGCCCTATAGAGCTCTATACATGGCTCACAAAGATCATTAGGTTGCCTTTTATAAGACATACTATGGAAGGTCTTCACTCAATGCTTCTGGATAGAGTGGGAAATTGTATGGTGTATTAGATTTTGTATAGAGAATTATAATACACTGTTGTTTGGTCTGAACCTACTCTAAATGGATAGCTCAAATAGCACAATGAACTAGAAAAACCTCTCTAAAAGGGATGTGTACATTTGTCCCAAAAGGTTACTCCCCTATCACTCTAATACATTTTCAACCTCTGAAGAGAGGACAACAATCACACCATGTCCAGCCACTGTCCTTCTATAGAGGTTCCACTGTATTTCAATTGTTAACGATGGTGTTTGCCAAGAAAGTGGTGTCAGTGTGTCCTGATAAACTAAGGCCTACCAGGATATTACCCTCTAAAGAATGAAAAGTTGTAGTAGAACTAGATCTACTGGGGATGACACTCTACCTGGTGTAGTGTGTCATTCTGAGGCGTGTGATGAATTTGTTTGTAATATTTCCTGTAACCAGACCTTCCTCAGTGCATCAAAAATGATACATTTCCTCCTAATGTATTGTACAGTGTTTGATTCATGGACCTAGTTGATTGTGTTAAAGACATTCTGACTTTTAAACATTGAATTCTTTGTTATGAGTGTTGGCAGTGGTGACTGAGAATGGTTTACAGTTAATTTTCCTCCTACTCTTACCTTGATTTGGGAAGAACCCTTCACCTTTAATGTTGTTTGTATTCTTTTACTCCTCCTCCTCTATGTATTACATTGTTTGATATGCACCTGAGCTATTCAAGTTAGAAATTTGGTTTCTGGTCTACTCTCTCTTTGCTTATGAATGTATGGCTCTGTTTTGAGATAGCTTTTCTGTTAGACTGCCCCTGGTAGCTCAGTTGGTAGAGCACTCGGCCCAGAATGCCGGGTATCATGGGTTTGAGCCGCGTCCAGGGCAGTTCTTTTCTCGAATAGAACTGCTCTGGATGTAGTTGACTTGTCTGTTATGGGTTTTACTTGCGTTGTTTGTTTCTGCACTTACTTCATCATAGCCATCTGTGTCTTCTTCTACAGATAAGACGCCATAAAATCTCCACCAGCTCCATGGGCTCATCAAACTTTAACCCTGAAGTGACGCCCGCTAACTCTAGAGATCGTCTCTCAACCCCTCTCTTCACCTCCTCCTCTTCCTCCACCACCGCTGCTCCGTCGGGTGGTAGCAGGGTCATAGCGGGCAAGGGTCGTCGGAAGTCAATAGCGGTGATGGAGCACCGTCATCTGATGGCATCAGTACAGTGTAGGAGTCAGGACTCTGAGATAGCACGCAGTGAGAGGAATATGAGATTGTCCTGGTCTGTGGTAGTGGGAGAGGCTGACTGTCGATCTGTAGACACTGGACTCAATGAACTAGACAGAGTCATTGGTAAGTATCTTTATAAAACTGTGACTCTTGAACCCACCATCCCTGCTAACTATGGCCCTGTTCTCTGTATTTGTGAAGTATGATGGAGTTTGTGTCCATTTTGTGTACATTTTGTGTATAGTGTGTAGAGTCTGCTGATTGTACTCTTAATTTCATTCTGATTTCCTTTGGCTCCTATGAATGGTTGTTTTTGTTTCAGTTGAAGTACATATGTAGGACACACTGACTATCCTAGCTAATGGTTTTCATATTATTGTTTAAATATGATGCTGCACAGGTGGAACGAAATTTCTATCTATCATTGTATGTATTGTGTTGGATTTGTTTTCTCCATGGTAACCTTTAGATTCTGCTACACCATCCCTTTATATTATATAGTTCCTAGTATCCCAGTGTAGTATACACATACATTCATGGTTGTTTAGTACATATTGATTGTCATGGCAACACTTTTACCATGATCTAATATCTACGTAGCAGTTTGAGTGTAGGAGGATGCAGATGGGTGGCTTGAAGAAGGAGGCAGTGATGTCACAATCTGTACTCAATATAATACAGTATGTATGAGCCAGTGTATTGGGAGAGGTGGTTGTGTTTTAGGTTACCACTAATGAAGTGACATGAGGCTTATGTAAGCGATATACTACATGTATAAAGTATGGCATGGGTGGAAGGTGTGAAGCAATGCTCCTTGCTATATACAGACTTCTGTGGTCACTCACTATCAGGTTTCAACCATTACATCATTCTCTTGGTTACCTAGCATAGTCCCTATTTATTGCCTATAGCCAGAATTCTACCCCTCGTTTTCCCTTTCACTATTCCTACTCCAGTTAACTTCCTTTGAATGAGTATATAGTTTCAGTCTATTTCTCACTTGAAACAAACTGGAGTACAACACATCCTTATGGCCAACATACATACCTGATGGAATGTTGTTGTGCTGTGTATACAATGTGTTTATGTGTTAGGGTATTACTGGTTTCCACCACAGACAAGAGATTATCAGCATTTTACTTCTTACTTATCCCATTTCCCCCCTCTGTTTCTGTTTCTCTCTCTCTATTCCGTCTCCCTCACCTTACTCCCTCTCCACTCTCCTCCTTCTCCTCCCTCTCCACTCTCTCTCCCTCACTACCACAGCCACTGATAGAATCCATCATCATGTGACTGCAGTAGACACAGAGTCATCAGAAGGAGAGAGAGGAATAGACCATCTTGATCCTTCCCATCACCTCAATCTCATGTCTTGCTACAGTGTCTCCTGTCCTCTACTAGCTGAAGACAATGAGTCTGGTAATACCCTACTAGATCACATACTCTATAGTAAACTTCATAAGAACCTAGCCTTAGGGGATTGTTGAAACTCTGCTCAACACTTAAATTATAGAGCCCCCCAACACAATAGTACAGGCATAAGGACATGTACATATGTATAAGCATAGTAAGATACTGTAGTTACAGTATAAAATACCATAACCTATTATGTACATATGCTAATGCTTACTGCACATGGTTCTGTATTCATGGATGAATGTTTGATGTTAGATGGGTGCCTATAGTGTTACTATGTATATTACCTAGTTTTCTTGGAAAGAAGCATCTCTTTGCTACTTTCCTTTTAAATGAGAACTTTCATCATTGTACGATACCATTTTCACATACTGTACAATACAGAACCATCTATATGTAGTTACATATGAACAGAAGATTACAAAAGAATATGTGCACATTCAGTGGTGTATATACGTATGTAGTTTTGTGCAAATCAAGTTGGGACTTGAATCCCTGACACTGCAAATTCTAAATTATATATGTACATTATTGTAGTATTGTATCCATTGTTTTTTATGTATCTGTATTATGTAGGGACCAATAGTGTTCTGACGTCAACCCGTACTAGTCCCGGACCAGACTACACCTCAGACTCCTCCCTTCCACCTCATCTTCCTCCTCCACCACCCTCTATTTCCTCCTCCGTCTCTGTCCCCGAGGACCTCAGTGAGACCGGAGTTAACCTCCACCGCATCCGAGCCTCTCAAACTCCTCCCGCCTCCTCCTCCTCCTCCACCACACTCATCAATCCCAAATCCACTCTCTCTCCTACTCACAACTCTGTCTTGTACTCTGGTCACTCAAAGGTCCCTCAAGTCATTACCACTCGCTATAGCACTGAAAACCTTCATGATAATGTAATACCCATCTCTGGGAGTCGGAACAGAGACGAATTTGACGGTACAACAGAGGAAGAAGAAGAGGAGGGAGGATCGGAGATTCACAAGATCACTAATAATGAAAGGGGCAAGGAAGAAGATGAGGAAGAGGATGATGAGCTCGGTAAATCTATCTCTGCCCCCCATCTTAACCCCGGGAGTGAGGAGGAGGAGGTCGATAGTCCCAACACCAAAACTCCAGGAAGTGCCACAAACAAGAGAGTAATGTTTAACTCACAAGACGAGAGTTATAAAAACGGCCACAAAGAAATGATGGTTGACAGAAGTGATTCGACTCCAACAAATGATCACCTGAGAAAGAAATCACACCGACGTAGTCAGAGCATGTCCATTGTTGAGCTCGGTAGCCAAATGTCCTCGTCAATGATTGACACTGGTAGCGAAGGAGAAGAGAGAACGGGAAGACGAGTTAACAAGTCACACACACTAAAACCAATTCTTCATTCTCCTGTGCCCGAGAACTCACCATCCTCTGCATCAAGGAGCAGTAGTATGAAGGACAGTAGATCCCGGGCTAGTAGTCTACTCACAGACGTCAGCTCACTCCACGAATCAGAAGACACAATGAGCGAAGAAGATGACACCATGCCCGAGTTGAGCAGTCTGTCCTGCGAGGGAGCAGACATTGACGATATCATCGCCTCCTCCTCCTCTACGGCCACTCCTCTTGTAAATGAGACAGAACAAGTTAGTCTGACTACAGACCACGAAGCTACTGATGGTGTCCGTGTCATGCTCAGAGGTAGGAGTCGAACGAGATTGTCACAGGAACAACGCTACTCTGCTGATATCCTTAGCAAATTCAGAAATGAAGAAACAAGTCCGATTCTCTCTGGCTCAGCCTCTCGTAGACTAAAAAGTGAATTTATTGATGAACCAAAAGAGATATCACCAGGATTGACTAATTATACAGGGTCTAACCCGGACAAAATAGAAACTGCCAATGACTCTGTTTTTGATCAAGAAGTTGGTCTTTCTGATGTTGATGTGAGAGTTCAGAGTGACGATGCTCTGTCGCAATCATCACCTCTCCTCTCTCCTGCTCACAAGGAGAAAAAAAGCCGGTCTCCCCTACTTGGCAGACGACCGCACACTATTAGGGAAGGGACTCCACCCACACCGAAATATAAACTTACTCGGGGCCTGACTAAAGATGATGTGACCCCTGTCATAGGAAAGATGAAATCTATTCTAAATAACACCTCTGAAATGAGTGATGATGAGATAACAAACATTATTGCCGGTACTTACAATACATCTCATCCAGAATTGGATGCACAATCACCAGGTGGTGGTTCGACTAGCTTGGACCGTATCCCTCGTTCCCCTCTCTCCCCCAAGACCAACGGCACGGCTCCGTCGCCAAACCAAGTCTCCCCATTCTCGAAATCTCCTCAAACTTCCTCCCCACCTCCTCCCTCTCCTTCCAGACAAATATCAAGTCCTCCGGCCTTAACATCCTCGAAACAACTAGGCAACGTTCCTAAATCAAGCTTAGATAAAACTGTCAAAGGTGGGAAAACGTCAGGCTCGCGGGGTTATAAGAAAACCAAGGCAAAGAGTGTTAGCATGGACGAATCTTCACCCGCCATGAAGGACATTATGAGCCTTAGAAAGGTTATAGCGGAGCCTCTCCCAGAAGAGATTGAGGAGGACGATCAGAAATCGGGCAAGAAAGACGCTAGCAAGGTTAAAATGATGAGAAATGAATTCATCCGCAAATCAAAGTCCAAAATCAAGGCTCTCACTATCCTAGGAGGTGGGCCCGACGTCGAGAAAGCAATTACTGAGAGCTACTCCAAGGGGTCTGGAGGAACTGGTGCTATTCGAGCCAAGACCAAACAGAGGCCTAAACTGGATGAGGTTTTTCCACAGGAAACCACTGACAAGAGTCCTCAGCACAAGACTGGAGAGACGGAGAAGAAAGGAGATGGAAAAAAGAGGTCAACACCACCAAAATTGTCCCTGGATCATCGGAGAGACTCGGACAGTAGTCTGATTAATTCACCGACAAACACAACTTTCGATCATACTCAACTTTCTGTGGTTGATGAGTCTCGCAAGGGGCCACTGCTCGGGCTAGAGTCCCCGGACCCCAACACCTTGTGTCCTGCTCCAGTCGAGAATCTGAGTGATTCTGACCGCGAGGAAGTTCCCCAGCAATTAGTTAGGAGCATGTCGCAGAGTCATCCAGAACTAGAGCTTCAGGAAGACACCAACTGGCAGAAGACAGTCGACCGACGACTATTGCGCAAGATGAACAAAAACGAGCGCGACCGACAGAACATCATTCACGAACTCATTCAGACAGAGATGCACCACAACCGAGGTCTCCATGTCCTAAACCTAGTCTTCAAGGCACACATGGAGAAACACCTCTCGGAGGAATCACTCGCAGTCATGTTCCCCGAGTTGGACAACCTCATAGAGATCAGTCGTAGTTTCCTTGACCGGCTGGAGGAAAGACGAGGGAAGGCGGGGTCAAATGTCATCATCCAAGACATCAGTGATATTCTCCTGGAGGAATTCACCTCCGAGAAGAGAGAACAAATTCTCAACTCTTTCAGCAAGTTTTGCACCTACCACCTAATGGCCGTGGAGGTTTACAAAGAGCAGTTGAAAAAGAAGAGGTTTCTGCGACTCGTACAGCAGTTGTACCAAGTCAAAGAATGTCAGAGACTATATCTACCAGACTATTACACCAGCGTTAGTCAGAGACTAACAAAGATGGTTCAATTCCTGGCCCGGTTGGTGAAAAAAACGGACCTGCTCAAATTGGACCACGCCGACAGACTGAGACAGTGCCAAAAAGAGTTGGAGAGTCTTGTGGCCGCAGTGGACCAGAGAGTCAATGAAACTAAAAACAGGATGGAGTTGGAAATGTTACAGGAGAATCTAGAGATCACTTTACCTCGGACAGCGGCCAAGAATCCGGTCCTGAGAGTCATGGGAGATTTAAAACTGACGGCTCAGAATAGGAGACTAATCAAGAGAGGAGAGGCTCAGCTTATACACGGTCACGGAAAACAACTTCGTGAGTCCCTCTCTTTCTTAGCACTCTGTCTATGTGCATACATACGTAGTTATATAATAGATTCTGTACAATAGTAGTACTGTGTAATCAGTTTATGATACTTAATATACTATCCCTGTTGTTTCTAAATAATGCACATTCACAAACTTTCTAAATAATGCACAACTGTTCTAAATAATGCACATTGACTAACTCTTAGTATATAGTACATATACATAAGTGTATCTGCTAAATGTGTAGACTCTCCATATACATAGTTATGAATGCCATGTTGTGAAAGTTGCATGTTATTGTAGTGCCATGAACAGCAGCTATTTAAACCTGGTTAATGTGTTATTTTCTGTTTGTGAATGCAAACACTGTTAGGGTGTGGCCCTCGGCATATGTAGCAACAGTCAGCGGATGTGTACATGTGTTCAATACATTGTAGTTACCTGTGTAGTGGTACATATATAGCTAGCTGTTGGTGACGTGCCTATATAAGCTCAGTGCTGACCGAGTGTGTTTATTCTATTGTATGTAGCGGTCCACATAGTCTTAGTGACTGATCTGGTGGTACTACTAACTGAGAAAGACCAGAAGTATAACCTGCCTGCCATCCTAGACCTCAAGGTCAGTTACATACCTATCTCTGTAAGTGTATGCATACAATCTTCAACATACATTGTATGTAGCTCCTAAGCCAAGCCTCTAAGACATACATTATACAGTAGCTCCTAAGCCTCTAGGCACTGTTACTCTAAATAGCAGAGTAGTGCATGTATACAACATGCATACTAGATCATCCTTAAGAGTATTGTCCTAATCAACATCCTCTATGCTCATGCACACTCCTGGCTCTGAGCCAACTCGTGCAAAAGTAATGTTCCCTCTCTCTCACTTCTTTTCTACTACCATAGCCACCAATCATTAGACTGTATGATCTTCACGTCCGAGTCAATGCCTCAGTGAGGAGTGGTGTACAACTACTGCTACTAGAGAAAGGCAGTGCTCCTGAGATGTTCAGACTAGACTTTAAGAGCAAGAAAGAGGCCAAAGAGTAAGTAAAGTAACCCTTACACACACACACATACTGTACGTACATACACATACACCTATCATTGAAAGATCATGTGATGTCACTATGCTACATGTATAGGAACATAGTGTGTACAGTAGCTATATACAATGATAAAGCAACTTCAGTTAAATATGTATTATATTATACTGCTAATAAAGCGTAGGACACTTTATCAGCATACACAAAGTAGGCGGTAGTAATTAATTGGGATGAAGAGGAAGATTCCTGTTCAATTGACTGTTTGATTGCTATTAAGTTTCCTAACTTAGAAATAACTGTGACTGCTATTACGTGTTTTGCCAAACCAAAAAATTAAAAAGCGACTACTATTATTCATTTTTACCTAACACATAATTGAGAGTGAGTGCTCTTACGTATTTTTACCTAACTAAAAATTAAGACTGGCTGCTATTATGTATTTTTACGTAACTTCATAAAAAATTAAGAGTGACTATAATAATATATTGTGTATTTTTACATAACTAAAAATTAAGAGTGACTATTATGTATTTTTACATAACTACATAAAAGTTAAATGTGATTTTATACTTTTTGCCCAACTCCTCACAGTACTGAAATATAGTGTTATGCAAGTGTGTAGTTTGCTGTTTCAACAATATTTCTTGCTCATGTTTGGCATATGTACGTACGGTACATGTTGTTATTTTCACCAATGTGACTGATTGTTATTGTATTGTTGTGTACTAGGTGGGAGGTAAGACTGACTGAGGCTGGGGACCACTGTAAGGAGAATGGCATCAAGTGTGGTACGTTTTCTTAGCTACCATTCTAACAATACACACCATAGTAGGAAACTGTTAAGGTTATTAGTTGATAAACACACAGGTACAAAGGTTACAATAGGTACCTACTCTTCCCTTAGAGTGCTTTCCCCAAAAGTCCGTCTTTTGAAAGCTTAAAGGGAGTGTAGCAGTATATAATAAGGGCTAAATTTAGAAATGTTACTGTACTAGAGATAGAACAATTCATTACAGAACAATTTGATAGGTGTAAAGAATGTATGATCATTCCACTTATATATGCTAAATATAGCCTTTATAATACTATTACACTTTAAGTCTACCATACATTTATAGTACACATTCATTACATACGTACATACATACGTATGTACTCTGTAATGTACTCTACGTTAACATCACACTTAATACATTGTCTCTTCTTTGTTCTTGTTTTCAGAGTATTTTGGTAGTGAGCCGATGCAAGTAGAGGAGGAGGAGAGAGCTAGTCCATCTCTCTTCAGACTCAGTCGCAGTGAGAGTCAGCGCTCCACCACTAGCCCCCAATCACCTCTTCGTGCCTCGTAAGAACTATATAACATGCATTATATTCAAGCTATGCTTCGACCAAAGTATGCTAGGATGTAGTGAAACCAGTCTGTCGTGACTGTACTAGTTGCAGTGAGAGCGCAGTTTACATACATAAATAAAAACCACATTTCCATGTCCCAATAGTGAACACATTTCTCTTTAAAGGTTTAGAGGCAACTCTAGAAACACTTGAAAACAAGGGCTACTTCAATATAGATGGGTGCCCCTGCAATTGTGGGATAACGATATATAATTAAGCTCTCTCTCTGTCCCACAGTGTGAAGAGAAACAACAGTGCTCGGTCTACTCTAGAGGCTGCAAACAGAGTACTCTCCATGTTTGTATCTGGTTCAACATTCACGCTAGATTCCACCGGATCACCCCGACACCCTCGCTCCGTTCCCGCCACCATTGCCTCTCGCAGCCCCAAAAACAGACACAACACCATTCATCAGAGCCGAATTCCCGATAGTGGTACCACAACGACCGTACCACCAGACCGCGATGGTCTTCTTGTGACTTCATCAGAGATTGATGGAGGTAGTGGGAAGAAGGGACAGAAATCGAAAACGAAACGGAAAGGATTGGATCGTAGTTCAACATTCAGAGGCAGAGGAGAGGATAAGAAAGAGAAGGAAAAAGGAGTGGAGGGAATTGATAGCATGGCTCATCAGACACTGCTGGCCACTACCCTGAGACTCAGAGATGGATTTGAAGAACTTCTGGTGAGTTTGTAAGAATGATCCCCTGGATCATACGTGTCCTGCACGTCTACAACTGATGATTCCAGTTGTGCTCATGGTACAGTAGAGCCTCTGAACAAAGGACACTCTTCTATGTATGTCCATTCAAGAGAGGGTGGTTTGTCCTCTTACTTAGCCTATCACTATCAAAGCCTGAAACAACAATATTTTCTCTTAACACTGTGTGGTCTCCCTTTCATTTCTGCACTCACTATAATCATACACAATAATACACAATAATAAATGATCATCTGTTTTTTTGACATCTACAGAAGGACAATGAAGAGAAGGAAGCAGAGATTGAGAGACTAAAACAGGAACTGGAGAAGGCAAAAGAGGCTGCAGCAGCAGCAGCGGAAGATTCAATTGTACCTCGCAATAAACTCTCTCCCAAGAACTCGCCTCCAATGGGCCGACCTCATTCCTTTCATACCGCCGACACATCTCTTTCCTCTCCCTCTCAAACAGGGAATGAGTCCTCTTCCTCCTCCTCTGCCCATCTACCAGCTGACACAGGCACTTAGAGAGAGGATTTTGTATAGGTAAGAAATGCCTTTTTATACCACATTGTCTATGGGTGAATGAACTATGTAAAAATTGAACCTGGGAATTATGGGCCTGCTTTTGGAACTGACAACAGGCACTTAGAGAGAGGATTTTGTATAGTGTCCTCTATAGAAATACAGTGGAACCTTGTTAAAGTGAACTCCAGGGGACCGGCTAAAAATGTTCATACAAACAGGAGTTTCATTTAAAGAGTAGCTATAGTGTATGCTTATAGAACTGATTTTAGAGTTAGTTCATACTAAAGGGGTATTATTTTAGTAGTACAGTGTTCACTCTAATGAGGTTCCACTGCAATGCTTATCTAAGAGGTATATAGTGTCCCTTGTAGAGAGGCTGTCACTAGTATATTATGTATAAGGTAACTGGATGATTGCTCACTAACTGTTTCTTGTTTTTTTTTCCTTGCAGGATGCTGTGTAATAGTCTTTTTTGGTTTGAAATTTTGTGTGTCATTATTGTTTTCGTATTATTATTTACTTTTCGTTTCATTCACTGTGTAATAATAATTATTTCACTTCTCATAATAATATTATCAGTTTTGGTTGAGTACTTTTCTGAATGAAACGAACTGAGTAAATTCTATATACACAATATGAACCATGGGTTAAGGGGATTATAGGATTGTGAGATCAAACAATAATTGTGCATCCAGCAATAAGCCTATATTATTTGGCTGTGTATTGCACATGCCCCTATCATTCGCACACTGCATGCCCGTTATATATAGCTCCGCCAGAGATTATTAATACCAAATGTAGTTTTTTTATTATCTCAGGCTCCAATATATAGGTGCCAAAATTCTTCAGTAAGTTCAGTGAATTTTGAGTAACAAGTAGATGCTCTGTGTAGGGACAACACGAGAGAAATATCACATGATCTGGAAAACAACCAGACACACTGACGTCAGGCAGTAGAGTAAAAGTGGTGGTAAACTTGCAGTACAAGTTACTAAGGCCAAGGGTTTTCAGAATGGATAAAGGTATAGTAGACTATTGGTTGCCAGATAATTTGTATAGGTAAAGATACTGTGGTGGTGAGAAAGAGTTTTTATTGCTAGCCAACTCTCTTCATCTTCTGTGTCCTGCCACGAGACACGCTCACCTCTGCACAGGCTCGTCACATTCGTCTGCTTATTATAATTATTCAAAGGACATGCTTTATCCGTCACTACCACTGCGCTTAGCTAGGTTGCGGTATAATGGAAGCATGCTTAAATATCTCAGCCCTAGTTAGTAATGTTATTGTATCATCATCTGCAATATACTGCACTACCACTGCTGTTAGATTGTGGTCGCTAAATCATCATCATGCTCATCACAAATATAACTGCTGCCTGCACCAAGGGTTTGCACTTTAGTGCTTTTCAGTTACTGGAGTACTTATTATTCTAGGTTTTACCAATACAAACATTTATTGGTCGAAATTGATCAGTTTGTATTCAAATAGTCATGCAACTGCAGTATGCCTCAATCAGATGTGACATATCTGTTCACCCAGCTCTCTGGTAGCACAGAGATTATGAGCAGGATCATCTCTGACTCCACTCTCACATTCCTCCTCATCTAAACTGGATATCTCTGTTGGACAATTCTCATTCACTCTCACCAGGTGACCTTCCAGAATAAGAGATGGCCTGCTCCTCACCCAGTTCTTAATAATGCCCACCAGCTGGGCAGCAGTGGTAGTGGTGAAAGGGTTAACCAGAGTAGAGCGGTAGGTAGTGTTCATAGGACTCTTATGGCAGAGAAAGAAACCAGGAGTTAAGAACTCCTCCGTTAGTCCATTACAGTAGGAACAGTTGTTGTAGAGGTGTATCATTAACGTGCTCTTTATTTCTTTTTCGATCAAACTCTTCACATGACCAAACTGCAGATAAAAGAGTTTTAAGTTCTTCAAAGCTGCTCTAGCTATAACAGAACCATTGAATACAGTAATGCATGTCATACTCACACAATTGCATTCAAGACAATGGTAGTAAGGTCCAAACTGTATCTGGAAGTGTGCTATATCTGAAGGGTTTAAATCACTTATTACACAAGCAGTTTCACACACTATCTATTATATCTAGCATACCTGGAGTAAAATACACCACTGTACATATCTTTACTCCACTAGGAAACAGGTAACATAATATGAATTTATGTTGATATATATTTTCAAAAAGAGTTTTTGTCTTCAAAGAAAACACAGCAGAAGTGGTACTGGGACCATAAACAACTTCTTTCTGTGCCAGGATATTATCAGTGAAACAATGCACTGTGTATTGGATGCAGATGGATAGATGGATGCTACCACTCCAGGATACTTTGACTGCGTCACTGCTAACTGGAACAATAGTCACTCCTGTTGGTTTATCTGTGAAGAAAACTCATCAATATGCTATTGATATAGCTGATCTTGTACACAATAATTTGTTCTTACCATCATCATCGATGATAGTTATAGCAATTCTTGATGTGATGATGGTAACTGAAGATACTAAACTGATTAGGCTGACATTAAAACATTCTTCAGGCTCGTTAATGTCATCATTAATGAGGGTTATGTTAGAGCAGCTTCTTTTTTTGCAAGAATGAAGTATAATTCCTGCACTCACAGCCTTATAATCAGTTGTACTGACTGAAATAGAGGGAAAGAAACACATATACTTTATTCTCTAATTAAAGCATGGTGTCTGTTACCTGCAGTTTTATCAATGGTTGTCATAGTAAACTGGTATGGAACAGAACTAGGACAGGTAGTGTTGATTCCATGCACAGTAACACATACTTCAACTCTTTTATCTTTCTCTGAGACAGTGTAGGATGAGGCTTCCAGTGTCACTGACAATGCTGTGGAAATGTAGAGTTTGCATTAAAACATTTATATATAAAACAGCTACAAAAAACCTTCAGTGTGGAAGTTTCCATTTCTTGGTGGTCCTCTTCCAGCACTGTTTACTGCCACTATTTGAAAGGTATATCGTGTTGAAGGGTTTAATCGAGTTATTGTTGTTTGTCTGAGATCCCCAGTAACACTGCTAGTGATACCACTTCCTATTACAATTATGACAAACCCAGTAATGACTCCATTTCGATCCAAGCAATTTACATCCCCCCATCTCACTGTAATACTGTTTGGTGTTGAACTGACTTTACTGAGGAAAGGTGACTCTGAAGGAGCTATTTATAGAATTGAGTAGTTAAGATAATATAATATGATTGTTTCTTTACCTGTTTCATTTGTTGTTGCTGTCATAGGTCTACTAACAGGTCCACTACCAGCATTATTGAACAGTCTTACAGTAATACTGTACCTATTACCAGGTTCTAATCCAGTTATTGTGTAGCTAGCAAAGCTGCCATTGACAGTAAAAGTATCATGATTAGTATAAGAACACCCAACAGATGTACTTCTTTGCCAATCAACTACAAACTCAGTCACAGTTGTTAATGAAGGAACTGTTCCAGTTATAGTGATAGTGGTTGCTGTTACTGCTGATATATTATTTAGAACAGCAGCTGAATAAGGAACTGTTGGGAAAAACACCTAACTCAGCCACTCTATTGGGACATCATCTCACCTAAAGCAACTGGTGCTGCATTAACCGGGACACTGTAGAGTTGTTCAATTGCAAGAACAGATATCCAATATGTCACACTGTTTTGAAGACCATTAAGAGTATAGCTACTAGTAGAACCACCAGTAATACTTAGCTCAATTGTTGTTGCTATTCCAGTGTAGGAGATTTTATAACCAACAGTGTTTGGAGAGGGAGGAGTCCAGTTCACTGTGATATTAGTAGTACCACTCTGGATTGCTCTAACATTAGTTGGTGGTGGGGGACCTGTGAATTAATTGATTACGTTTACATTCTAAACCATCAACCATACCAGGTATAATAATAAAGGCTGCAGCAGAGGATGGTTTGTCGTTGGATACATTACAAATATATTCTCCTCCAGTTGATATATTCAGAGTGTGAGTATAGTTAGCAGTGCCAGCACTATTCAACACAGTTTGTCCTCCAGTGATAGTAGTAGAGTCTCTGGTCCAAGTGAC
>JAODVQ020127741.1:0-10496 GCA_025400075.2 Phenganax stokvisi
ATGCAGCTACTACACTAACAAAGACTGTAGTATACAAATGAATGCTTGTGAAACATTATCTAGCTCCCCCCACGTGTGCGTTGGTGAGTTACTACTCACCAGTACTACGTAAGCCTACCTGTTATATTATTTTATACACAACGTAACTACGAGTGGATGGGATCGATGCCGTCTCTCTCTCACCACATTATGTAGCCTCGTTCCCAGTCCTCCCGCAAAAAAAACGGACTGGGAACGTGGCTACACATAATGGTGTGCTCATGCGAAATCAATGCCAAAAAAAGATGACGCGCTCTCCCTCGCGTAGTCTCCGGCTCGCGCGAGTATTTCATTTCATTATATGATGCGTGGATGCGGACACGCGGCAGTCGCGCGTTTATGGGGGTAGTGTCAAAATCACTCATGCACACTCTTCCTAATCATGGATACACTTCATGTGTAATTATTGGTATGATACTCTTTCTATTTTGGGTTATGGTATATGTACCCTTCGTAATAATGTGTACACCCAGTCCAAGAGCCGATACTGTTCTTCTAACTATACATATATAACATGACACTGGTAATGTGAATGGATTTATCAAAAAAGTCACTACCTATATGGCTTCTCTACTATAATAAAATACTATACTCCATAGTGTATAATATACCTCTTTCTTCTGTGTATGATTAGCTCAGAAACGTCTATCCAGGGGGCGGGGCAGGGGGAGGCGTGGTTGAACTTTTGGGCGTGGATTCGCGGCAGGTTGAAACACACCGCCCCCGAGAGAAAGATATGGCGTCCTCATCTGACTCTGTAGTCCATCGAAGATCGGGATCTTCTTCTCAAGAACCCCAAGAAGACCAGAGTAGAGAGAGTGACAGCAGCAGCTCAAACAATATCTTCTGTCCCTTCCTTCGTGGTCGTGGTGACCGCCCCAAATCTAGAAAACCACCTTGTACGTTGTGGTGATACAGTATATAGTTCAGAGATCTTATCTAGTCCTCAGTTTAGGCAAAGGCTCTCACAAAAGAGTCGTACTATAATAGAAAAGGATGGTTTAGCCGTCACTGATGTAGAGTTCAAAGTACAGATAGGGATACTGTAGCTTGTATAGATAGTACTGGGCTTTTTTAGCCTAGCTGGACTGTGAGTGAACCTTTTAAATGGAGTATAATGTAGTGTTAGAAGGGCTAAACTGTAGCAAAAGGACCTTCTTTTTCTTATCCCGTCCCATGTGATATCACTTGCACTTTTATAGGCTAGTATGTTACACTTCATTGTGTGATTGATTGTTTTTCAGCTAACAAGTGGTTACAGCAGCAGATCCCAGCCTGTAGACCTGTCTTCACTGCCAAGTATACCTTTGGTCTGTTCATGATAGTCGGTATCATCTTCCTCATACTGGGAATCATCTTTGTAGCCTACACTGCTGGAGTATGTAGTACTCTATACCTTGTGTGTGTGTTGTATTGTACATGCATTCAGACTCTTAACACAAAAGACTGCATGTACATGTTAGTAATAATACGCTTGTGTTTCCATGAAAAAATTGGAATTAGGTTTGTTAAAGTAATTTACCAAAAGAATATACTCACTTTGTGATGGAGGTTGTCCCTTTATACAGGTTTAAAATCAATGTTACATACTGGCACTTTTGAACATTGTATTTAAATTTTGTGGTCTTATTATAGGGTGATCACCATAGACAGGTTATCAGATAACAAACTGATTTAACTGTATAATATGTACTGTATGTAGTTGAGAGAGTTAGAAGTGGAGTATACTAACTGTGGTCCTCTGGAAACTGATGATGTTGATGTAAAAGGTGCGGTCAATTGCGAGGCCTATCTTTTTGACATATCAAACCTCACTAACAATGAACGCAGGTGATTTACCCTCAGTGCACATGCACAAGGAGTATGCTACTTCTCTGCATGTCTGTCTATTATATCACGCATCTTTCAATCTAACTCTTGAAGCATATTTTGCTCTATGTATATACAAAGTAAAACTATATGCCTATACATAACAAATATTGCTGTAAAGTAACATCTGAAATTAATCAAGTTTTGCCTGAGAGAGTGAGTTCTTTTCATGACGATTGACTCATAATGTCTCATTTTTATAGGGGTCAACCAGATTGTCACTGTATACTCACCTTTGAAGTCAAGAACACTATTAGATACCCCTGGTAGGTATATATTCATACAAACACACTCTGACTATGTTTCTATCAGTTGAGCTTATGAACTCTTCTGAGCCTCTTTAAAAAGGGAGTGTATACGTATGTATGTATGTATGTATTATATGTATATTGTGTTGTAAGTATAAAAGCACTGAATCGTATGATTGTGTGAACACATCAAGTAAAAGTATAGGCTGAGATACATTGCCGAAAATAGGCGGAGCTACGTAAGGGAATCTCAGTTACATACTGCTCTATATGAGTTCCTATGGAGTGGATCTTTAAGATACACATAATCACCGTTAAATAGCATGTGTGATTCTCTATTCATTTTTATATACCAAATTTCACATGCGGTGAATGGAATTTGTCTCAACTTGTCTTAACCCCTATTTTTACATGTGTTGACATTTGTACACCATTGTAGTATGTATTGTTATTGATTGTTGTGATGGTAATAGGAAGTTCTACTATGGACTGGACAACTACTATCAGAACCACCGTAGATATCTCAATTCCTGGGACCCCGCCCAACTCCGCGGAGGAAACTTCCGCAGTCCTAGTGCCGACTGCCGTCCACTCACAAGGTTATTCCATTTATTGCCAACCATTAATTGTATCTCAGAATGTGCTCGGTAGTTTTTTCTCATAATACTGTGGTGGAACCTCTCTACATGTATGATGGTTAACTTTGGGCCAGCTTATTATTAGGGTGTCCATTCTAGAGGGGTTAAGAATGTATTGTTCAGTAGTGAGTTGGGATACAAAATTATGATTAATGAGTCCGTTACATAGTGGTGTCCACTGAGCAAAGTTCCACTATATCAGTGTCCTTGATACCATGCTAAAGTTACCACATGCTGTGATGGTATCAGAGTGTTTATACACATAAACCATGAGTATTTAGTGATAACTTTAGGGAGATGGTTGTTTTAAGTTTAACAGTCAAGGGTGTAAAAGTTTGGTCTTGATACAGGGGTGATATAGAGTATATATAGGGTGGTTACTATAGATAGGTTTTACTGTACTATGTAGCTGTTAGTAAATCACTCTATTATTGGAGTGTATGTGCATGTATAGCTCACAGGCTTGTGTATGCAATGAGATTTGTGTTTATTTCAGGAATGTTGAAGATAATAGTACTTCACGACAACCTATAGTACCATGTGGTATCATTGCTAACAGTTGGTTTAACGGTAAGCCCTTGGAGATCATCCTCATTAGAGAGTAAACCCCTCTAATTCTAACATCGTTATTAGTACACCTCCGTATTTATGACTCCTCGTATAGTTTGTATATTATACATCACAGGAAGAGATTTTAAACAATAAAAGCCCCTCTAGATAGGGGACAGCCTCTTTATTTGGGACATCATGTACATTTAGCTCCTTGCTACAGAAATTTGAGATAGCAACAACCTCTCTAAAAAGAGGGCTCTCAAAAAAAGCTACCCCCTGGAGGTGGAGTGAAGCAACGCACCCAACCACTTCTTTTTTAAAGTGTTCATTACAATCTGATTGGTCAAAAGTCACATGACCAGCATTGAAATGTATGTACACAGATTCATTTCACTATCTGAGGAACAAGGACACTGATATGGCAGTCAATCTGAGTAGGAATGATATAGCCTGGGAGACAGACAAAGATGTTAGGTTCAGAAATGACAGTAATCTTAGAGAAGAGCTAGAGGGTACTAACAGGCCTCCTAACTGGCCATACAATATTTCAGGTGAGTTACTGTAGCTACATACAAAATGTGTTCGGCTACCCACCATACATAAATAATGATGTATGTACGTATGTATGTACATACAGTAGTTGTGCAATAGCCTTGCATTGCTTCATCACAATGATTCATGTACACACATTATGCATGACTGGTGGCGAGAAAATGAATGATCAGATTAAAGGTATATATACAGTTACAATGTAGTAAGAGCTAAATTTAGAAGATATTGTTTAAGTATGTGCTTGTATGTTATGTACACACTTCCAACTAAAGATAAAAGACATCGGTCAAAGTCTATGGAGTAAACATCACATGTGCTATACCTTCTACACTTCTAGCCATTAAATACTACTCATTTAGTCTATATGATTGTTAATGTTTACTAAAACTCACTTGTTGTTTTGTTCTCTCTCTCTCTGTTCAGAGATTGAAGATGGTTTTGGTAATGAATCACTGATTGTTTGGTTTCGAGTATCTGCCTTTCCCTGGTTTCGTAAACTCTATGCTCATCCTGTCGACGACCGTGATCTTGATGCTGGCAATTATACTCTACTAGTCACCTACAGTATCCTTATTAAGTATCTATAATCAGTAGGGACAACCCCACTTTTCTCAGGGTACTGATGAATGGAACCTGTGTTAAACAAAAGTATTACACGCTTGTATCGAATTTTAAAGTGTACTAGTCAAGGGTAGTGCTGCGCTCTCCCTCCCCAAAACTTAATAATGCTATATATGCACATCTAAGAAACTCCGAGAGAAGCAAAAAGGATTGATTTAATAGCCCCAAGTTGTCCCTGTTTGGAGTTACTGTTTCTCTATATAAGATGATCCTTAATTGTGTGTACAGATTATCCTGTCAATAATTTCAACGGAAAAAAGTTTATATTCATCACAGAGTTGTCATGGTTGGGTGGACGTAATCTATTCCTGGGTGTGGTTTATATTATAACTTCAGCTGTGTGTATTGTTACATCCATTGTACTTCTAGTAATCCACCTCTTCTTCTCCAAATGGTTAGTTCAGTCCTCTTATTCCTCTTACAATGATCACAAGCAGAGTCTTGTGGGTTCGAGTCCGACTGAAGGCAACTCATTTTTCTTTGAAAAATGTAGCTGTCTTGAGTGCAGTTGATTCGTTTAACATGTCTTTGCCTTGCATTTCTTCATCGTTCCATTTTCATGTACTTTTAATGTGGAGTAAACTGGGGATTACATGATAGAACGAACCAGTGTTATGACAGTCTGTTTGTGCATGCACCCAGAGAAGGTATATAAGTTCTTGCATGTAAAGTGGCTTGAACCAGGGTCTGAACCAGTTTCATCATTCATGTGAACGAGATATGCTCTGTGCGTATATACAACCCAGGCATCATGTGATTTAGGTATAGCTGAAGAAATAACACTATTCTCTCTTCTATGCCCTGGAGTTTTTATATGTAGCTACACCAGAGTGACACACTTCTTTAAAAGTGCGTTCTTTCTCAAAGGCTCTAAAACTATTGCTACGATGTTTAAAGAACACGTATATAAACTCAAATGTTACGCAATATGCATTGCTTTACCTTTCATTCAGGAAAACTAGTGATCAAAATTTCTTGAACAGAGAATATTGATATTGACTCCTCCATAATATTATAGTTGTGTGTATTTGAAATATTGTTAAGTATTATACCACAAACTTTTAATAAGGTATTTTTATTGTCATTTATGATTTTTCTTTTAATACATGAAAAAAGTGAAAATATTTTAGCCAAGTTCTGGACTAGTAATACCAAATATCTTGGTAAGGAGCAGATTAGGAGGAAGTCCCTTTGTATACATTCTATGTAGTTGTACTTCCATCTCAGCTGATAGCTCTGTGACTATTTTTGGAGCATCCTGATTGCAGAGCTCTCCATAAGGTACATCAACCTTGATTTTTGCTGTAGGATCTTCCTCAAGGACTTTGAGAATGATTGACTTAAAAAGATTTCGTGCTATTTCAGAATTGTTAGCGAAGAGTGGACCTATTCTCCAGCTATCTACTGGGCTGTGTGCACTACGGATGACACCGTATCCGACTATCACTCCACCGGTGTCGATTACGGCATAGCTGTAACAGTTCTCAGCCGATATCCATTTTTTCAGGAATGACAGGCGAGGGAAAGCGTAAACAGAGGTGTCGTAATTGAAGAGTTTGTCAAACTGAACTTCGGTCGCAGGCTTGATAGATAATCCCTCTGTGCTACAGTAGAATGATTCAAGCGCCACTTTTGAAGGTTTTATAATCATGCGTTGGAAGCTCCACGCTTTCTTGAAACCACTGCTAGCGTACATAGATACCCGTGTTTCGTGAGTGTCCAGCGCAATATTAGAGTTGGTCGTTAGCGAGGATATCGCTGCTTTCCATGTTCGCAGCCCGTACCCTTTGCCGCGATGCGATTCATCTACGATGAAGCTTCCAACGTGGGCATATTCAGCTGTATACTTGACTACCGATATGCAGCTAATAACTTTACCGTCCATCTCCCCTGCAAAAAATCCCGTATTGTCGGCGGCGAAAAAGCTCACGTGATCAAGGGCTCCTGGGTTCCAATGAAGTTTGGCTGATCTTTCGTAAAATACTTCTGCCAGCTCATCTGCCGATGATAATAGTCGCACTCTAAAGTTCTCCTGTGACATTATTATTAATTTATTTCTCTTCTCTAAACCAAACTGAAGTGTGATAGCGACGGATGAAATTTATAATGCTGGAGACGTGCGAGATGGTCACTTCCAGGAAAGCAGGAAGTTATATACTCTTTCCAGGAGTTTATATAATTTCTAAGAATTAGTTAACAAAATAAACGACGAAGACAAAATTGCGTTCCAATCGCACAGGTCGCTGTACTGTGTGTGTCCCCTAATTATTTCATCTCCGCCAGATTAGGAGAGCGCTTGAGGTTAAACTCTCGCACCGCGAGCGGAGTAGACTATGCGCATGCGCACTGAGTACTTATTCCTAGTATAATAATACGGAAAAATCAATAATATTATCTGGACAAACGCAGCCTTCAGTTTGAGGTACTACCTATGTACAACAATTGTGCAGCATTGTATAATCTGCAAACCTCAACAATTATGCCCTTTATGTTATTATATATAACCCGCTCCGCTCTCGCTTGACAATTCCGTCTCTATAGCCTAGTGCTCAACGCGCTGATATATACGCACATAGATATATGGGTGGAGAAGTGGGTATCTCGGGCGCATGTCTGGTCAATTCTTTCATCTAGGATGGCAGGGAGGCGTGGTTTTGGTTATTGCGCGCGTTTGCGAGCGCCGAGGGCCAGCGTTAATGTTTTTTGATAAAATGATTTGAACTAGTGAGACATAAGTGATCTGTGATCATCACGGAACTCCTGTTCATTAGCACTAATGAGTCTCTCCTCAACACAGTCCATAACAATATGGTCTTCTTCCATGAAGTATTTGTTCACAAACCAAACATTATATCTCATTATTTCTCCTATCAAAGGTAGGTCTGCAGAGGATAATATACATACTTGGTGTACAATCTTTCCAGCACACTTTTCTGCTGTGTCCTTATGGTGTGATGACTTGTCGTGTTTCCATATTGACTTTGAAATGAGAGGGAGACTTTTTGACGTGTTGTAGCCACCAGGTGTCCCTGGGATCATGTATGCCGTGGCATAGAAGTGTTCCTCTGGTGTAGTACAGTTTGCCAGCATCCATTGAGTGAGTTCAAGCATTGCGGGATCGTGTAACAGATGACGGACAAACTGAAAAGAGAGAGCATTATACGTCATGCTCTTGTATAGCTTTAGAGAGTTTTTTTGAATAAAGCTTTCGTGTTTTGTTATACACTCGAGGTTTGCTCGTTTACATTTTGCCCGTTCGGCCACTTTGTGTCTCATTGCAGTAAATCTTTCTTTGAAGGTATTTTTGTCGATAGGATATGCCCTCAGAACACTTACTCCTTCCATTTTTCTAAGATTCTTCACAATAAATCGGTTGGTTTTCATAGGCAGTTCACGACCACACAAATTGATCACGTATTTCCATTTTATTGCTCTCCTTCTTCTGCGAGACTCCAAATCCCGTAAACAGTTTAACTGGGCTTCGAGTATAGTTTTAGGATGTTTGTAGTTCACATTCTTAATTTTCGAAGGGACAAACACATTTGGAAGACAAGATTCTAGAGTCTTGAAGTGTTTGATGAAGTCATTGCCAGAGTTTAGATCTGGATGGATGCAGTAGACATTCTGAGGTCTGTAGATAGCTTTGAGAAATCTCAAAATTTGGTGAACATTGGTGTAAACTACCAGAGTGAAGGCGAGAGGAAAGGACCGTTCACTCTCAGAGACATAGTAATTGTCATAAAACTCACGTAAGATTTGAGAGCAATTTGTCACATTAGCAAAGTCCACATGATGTGGAGTTGAATGATTTAAAAATTGAGCAACTTTTTCAAACTCTGATGTATTGCTGGAAGAGTTACTGGACATTAAAAGAGAACAGTTGTGTTGCAATGAGGGACGAATTCTAGTTACAACTTTGTGATTCCATGTTTTAAAAACTGAGCTATAATTGGAGTGAAATGGAGTAGCTACTGGATTATATTGTCTAGTTGTGTCGGAATAAATACTGTGATTAGTACTGAAATTCTCCTGGTGATGATTGTCTAGTTGAAGTGAATTGTTACGTGTTGTGTGTGTGTATGTTATTGTAGATAGCGCAGATTTTCTGACTAGTCCAACATCTGAAATGATCAGGCTCAGTGACCCAGATGAGTGTGTGAATGAAGTATAGACGTCACTGAATAATAGACTAGTTGTAATGATTGATGTTGTGGTGCAGAGGAGGAGAAGGAAAGGTATCTCTCTCAGGCGACACCATTGTTTATCTGCAACGAGTATCACAAACACACTATCATCACCGATTGTAGTTAGCATAGTGTATATATAATATTATACACAGTCTATAATGGTGTAATGATGTAGGAGAGGCTTGAGTGGTTTTAATGGCAATAATGTATATACAAGCTTATAAAAGCAGCATTCTAAATGTACAACTTGGACCTCTAAGGCAAATAACCTTAAGGTAGGTTGCACTGTACATAATGTAATATACAAGCTGAGCATCTATGGCATAGCAACAAGGTGGAATCTCCCGGACAACTATAATAGCATAGCATACATTCATCTCTGGGATGATTGAGATTACTGTTATTTAGTCAGTTTCAATGTTTGTAGTAATTTGCCTGTTGTATCGAAGGCATTTATATAGAGCATCTTTTAAGTTCTACTATAATTTTACAATATTTATTATTAAGGAAGTTGAGGGAAAATAAAGTGGAACCCCACTCTAATTCTGTATGAAAAACGCCACGTAATGTAAGTGACAAAATCATTATACCAAAAAATATTGTTTGAGTTGATTGAGATGCACAGCTAAACAGTAGGTAACAGTCTGTATCACACACTCAAACGATTTTAAATATCTAGCAACGAATCATCCGTTACAGCTATAGTAGTTAGTCAACGAGGCTTGTTTCAATTTACTTAGCTAGCTATGTATCTGCCGTTCTGAAGAGTAGCTATAGTACTTGGCTATCTAGCTAGAGCTTTAGCTTGTACAGGCATGTAGCCTAGACTAGCTGGATCATAATCATACTGTCTCGGCTCCGGGATTACACGTTTTATACTAACGCCAAGGTTTACACGAGGAACGGCATAACACTATGGCTATAGAGACACGACGCAGGTGGGCAACTATCTAGCTAGCAAAGTTATTTACCTGTAGCAGTTTGATGCTGCCGGTCAATCATCTGCTAGGGCGATGAAATGGGGACATCGACTTATAATACAGCGAAAATGCGACGTCCCTTCAGCTGACTACCAAAATATACCACAACGCATATACAGAGGTCAGAATCAATCCGCCCCAGATCGCATTACCGCGTACCCATTACTCACGCAAAACCTTACGTAACACACCCACGCGCTGCGCTTTTGCATAATTATATACACAATAAATCAGCATTCGACATATTTTTCACTCCACCAATATCACATACAAGACAAGTTCACCATCTAAAATGAGCAAATGCTCTATTAGCCTCGGCAAGCCTGTGCAAGTCTTGTTTCTTTTTCATCACTGTACCCTACAGAGATCAAAGAGACAAGGGTGGGATGAGAGGAAGGATTGAGGAAGGATGGAGGAAGGAGAAACCATTATAAATTATGAGTAATAATATGAGGTACAAGTATTGGTATGACAAAATATGAGGTACAAGTATTGGTATGACAAGAAGGAAAGAACGAAAACTGAAACGGGAAGAGGGGGGATGGGGGAGTATATAGGTAGGAGTAAGTATGCATAACATAGTGGCAGATAAAGGGGTAAATGCTCTTTCAAGAGGGTCATGACCACAAAGGGAGGGATATTGTGGAACCCTTATTAAAGACAGTTCTACACTCCAGCTGAAACTCCTAAATATGTGAACATAAGTTGGTCTCCTGAAATTCACTTTAACTTGTAGCTTCACTGTATACAAATAAGTGCTACCTGTGTTGGAACCCTTGCATCTCAGAAGAAAAGGCTCTCAATAAAGTA
>JAODVQ020127846.1:0-15885 GCA_025400075.2 Phenganax stokvisi
TTTGCATTCGATTCGGCACATGAAAAGTTCGACGTTTGAACCGGGCCTAATTTGCGGATTGTAGCTGGTAACAGGTGTACCCTGCAATACGCTACTCCCTGTGATGACGTCATTGAATCAACTCAAATATGCCTGGATACGAGGCTGGAATCCAGATCTAACAGCAAAACCTTTGTCTCATTACGCTCCCCACCCAGGCTAAGGTTATGAACAGTATCATAACATGACTACACGACAGTTAGTGGGACCAGAACGCATATTATTACCCAATCTACGCCGGACACGCACATTCTTGTCATATCAAGCTGTCAGCACCCCGCCTTTCCAATTACTCTAGTTTTATAAATTATTCTTTAGTTATGCAGGTCAATTGTCTGTATCAAACTTGCGCACCTGATGAACTACCTATCGAGTTATTTGAGATGATCCAGCTTTTAAAACTACCACAGGAAATATTAATTTTATCCTGCATTTTGTTAAGTGCGCACAATACTATAATGTATTTTCAATTACGCGCAATATTCCCCTCGCAAGCAAGGCGTGAAAAGAACGTAGAAACAAAAGTACAATTCTTTTGAAGTTTCGCAAATGTAATAGGATAATTTTAGGATTGCAGTACGTCATTGGCTGCCAAAGTGACCATTTGCTTTCTTTCAAATGTTTTATACAACGGAAATTGAGACCTTTTGAACAAAGATACACGAATAAACACTTCACAAAGACACTTTCTGCAAAAAAGCGCATAGCCTTGAGATCTTGTTTTTCGCTTTCACTTTTTACAGACGAGGACACATTTTTTTCATTATCTTAATTTGAAGCAAACCACGAGACTGCATTATTTTCCATTGCTGTTTTCGTCGCATACTGTGGCCATGACAATTCGTTAAGATTTATGATACTTAAGTTGGAAATTTTATACCCTAGCATATAAAGCCTTTGTAATACGTAAAAACCTTTTCAGTTTTGCAAGAGGATGCGTTCAAGAAACAATCCGTAATGCATCGGATTGTTTGTAAAACGAAATCAGTTTTTGAGCTTGCGTCAACAACGTTGGACTTTCGGTTTGGCGCGGTGATGGCGTTTTAAGAGGTCGTATCAAAACATTTGGATGCTGTGTTTTCTTTACGCGACATAAAAGTCTTCCAATAAAAAAATGCCTTCCGACATGGACTTAAAAACTGGAGAAAGTGGAAAGTTAATAGCGTAGAAAGAATAAGTCAGCAAGCTAACAAAAGGGTAAGAATAGAGACGACTTTTGCATGGTATTATCAACACACTGTTTCGAATGTAGGTCGGTTCGGCTTACGCAGCCTTGAAGCAAAATAAATGTCTAGGATTAGCCCTGTATGTGCATGTACTTTTTTTTATAAATCTTTTTGGACAACCAACTTATTGAATATTAGGATTATGACAGTTTACAGTCATACAAACCAATCAAAAAAGTAGGTGAATAAAAAGAAAAACAAGAAACGGGGCTATGTAAAATTTTCTTCTGCATGCAGACAAAACATCGAAGACAGAGGAAGACAGAGGATAATACATGAGCAAAGCAAAAACCTTACAGGTCTGATCAAGTTTGTTGAATAACAAGTGATATATGATAAATGTAGCGCTAATACCTTTCAAGATTAATAAATATACTTTCCAACATTCTTGTTTTGTAGTCAATGTTTGATAAACCCGCCTAACCCAAGAAGATGGATTACCCTTCAATGCATTTGAAGCCATCACAAGGTATACACCATCCCAATTTACCATTATTGTTATATATTTTTGTATTTAACCGAATCAGGATGCTCTAAACCTACTTTACGTCCGTAAATTATATCAATCGGGAATCTTTGAACAAAAAGCTTCAACTAATAGTACCTAAAACACAGGAAATATGCTTTCTAAACTGCAGAATAATATGGACAAGTTGATATAAAAACCACACTCTCATCACAAAAACAAACTACAACCAAGCAGTGTAGATCGCCAAAACATATGATTCCATAATTCAATTTAATTGTCTTGCACTAAAACATGCTCTATAACGAGCAATATATGCATTAATTTTAATTCTACTTTGTGTTTGCTATGCAAAACAAGTCGCACATTTACCTTGAAAAGAAACAAAATTCTAATATCTTAAGAAATGAATGGAAGTGTACACATATATATGCATCACGAACACGGAACACCACAGCGTACCGATACAATTATTCACAAAAGCTACGCACAATATTTAAATATGAACACAAATATATACAGCTAACGTGAAACATACCTCGTAAGATATAGTACTAATAGATCCGCGCAGTAGTAGCTATAAAAAAGCATGCGTTTCCGCACAGTACCCAACACTTCTTAGATCTTCACTTCTTTACTGCGTCTACGATTACAGAATTTAGATACATATAGAAACTACTTAAAATTAACGAGTGGTAATTGAGTGCCTAGATGGTCGGGCAATACAATGAAATTCTTTACTCTAGTCGTACTAAACTATACAATATTATCCACGACAAGGTTCGAACATGATCAACTTAAACTGTTTAGCTTGTGTAACCACAAGTGTTGTAATACAACTGTAAGGTGTGAATATCCTATAAAATAACACCTCGTAACGAGACGAATGGCCTCCGTTGGCCGAGACAGTTCGGCGTTAAATATTTCACAGTTTCTAAAACACTATATTTTGTCATGAAAAGAGTGATATACGACAAGAAAACAAAGCCATACTGCATGGAAGCGACATCGCTTTGTCCTCGACGCCCTTCCTTCGCACTCAAACATGTCTCTCTCTTCGACGTTCTAATTCGACTCAAACATGCCTGAGCTTCTTAAAAAGATGTATTAGCTACTGCTTTGTAAGCTATCAAATACATTTCATTGAACTTCGCTATACGGGAATCTTCGCTAATGGTTAACTAATAGTAGTATTATATAAAACATACGACCAGAACGTTTTGTGTATGAACAATATTGCACGAAAGACTACTTGGGGCTAACAAATAGGTTACCGTGAAAAGAAATAAGTAGACTAACGCTTTATAGACAATATTCTCGACAGATGATTTGACTTGTCCAAACATCAAACATTTATTCACTTCATGACATGGACATGGCATTTTCGCTTCGTACACACATCCAAATAATTTCGTATTTTTCAGTGATTTTTAACTCTCTGCGCCAAAACTCGGCAATTGTTTTAGTTTGAAAAGAAACCTGGGTCTGTATTAGTCGTTGAAAGTGCAAAGGGGTTAATTTTAAGTCATAATTGTGCTCATGTCTTGTGTTTTGTCAAAAGCCATTATTCAAAAAGTGAAATGTATACGCCGCCATAATGGCGTGCTTGATGTGGGTGTAGGCGCCAGTTGGTGTAATGATGAATGTATGAGACAATATTAGAGTTTACTCAACTACACTGTGCCTAGTCCATTGGTTAAACACCGTCGGCTTTAACTTGCTTCGATCGGCTCACATTCTCATCGTTCTAAATCCCTAAGCAGACAACAAGACCGTAATACCATAGAGACAAAGACTTCCCTTATATTGGGTTTTTACTTATCAGAAAACAGGTCAAAAACCTAAAGCATAAGATAGCAACGAGTAACATTAAAAGATCGACCATGAAACACAATTCAAATCATAATTAATATTACATTCTAAATAATTTACAATCCAACACGAAGGCTCTAAACTAGGCGAACACCTTCAAATAGTATGTTCATTTTTTTGTTATAATATACATGCATCTCCGTTTAAAATTATTTGAATAGAATTCGTTAATTTGCGTCTAGTTAAGCTAAGATGACAAAGCTTAAGGTATTATCGTATTGAACTAAAGTTCCTTTCGATGGGAAGTTCCTTGGGTCAAATAAAATATTTTCATGCAATGAACTGCGATTTTGCCCAAAGAAGGCGTACATGACCTTTCGAGGAGAAGCCTTCGGTTTATACATTAAATAACTTGGTAGTGGAATTTTTTATTTAAATAACGACATGCAATGTCTATAATGCTATCAGTCTCTTGAATGCTTTTCTTACAATATATAGCGTCGGTTGTTTTAAAACATATAGCGAGCACATTATAGCTACGATTACCGTTTCGATTGACTTTGTTTCATCATTCCTCGGTTCGTCGGAATTACAGGATTGTTCACTTTCTTCCATTTCATGCGTCGGTTCTGGAACCATATTTTGATCTGTCTTTCCGTCAACTTTAAGCTGTCCGCCAACTCTCTCTTCCTTTCTCGCGTTAAATAGCGCGTGAAGTGAAACTCCTTCTCAAGTTCGAGTAGTTGCTGTCGCGTGTACGCCATTCTTTTCCGGCTGCGATACGGTTGACGCACCAACCAGTGATCTAGAGCGTACAAAAATATGATAAAAATACCTTAAGAACGAGGAGATTGACTGCATTCATTGGGCACTTACGCATTACAATAATGCACTAAAAAGACAAAAGATCCAAAGTAAAGCAGTCGTATTTTCAAACATTTTTGGAAACAAATAGGACAATGTCTCGTGAATGGTTATTGTTTCGAAAACGCAATGTACTCTTCTTGCATATAAAAGAAATTAAACCAATTGACTAGATTTGCTCAGCTATATACACTTAAAACATCTTCTGATTTGTTAAGTATGCAAACATTATAAACAGGGCTTTAACAGAAAGTGTACTGACACTCTCAAAAAAGTACATTGTTTCAGCATGTCATCGTACAAAAATCGGTCATGTGTGTTGTATTATATATTCATGATAACCAAGTGGTCTCAATCAAAAAAATGAATCATTAGTTTAGTGTTTGAGAACTTAGAGACATGCTCTTCTAGTATATAATGCGCTCGTGAATGTTGCCATTTCAAAGGTCAAGAGAAAAAATTATCATTTCTATACCTGAAGTTGTAGGATCATTTTGATCATCTTCTAAGCTAGGGTCTTCGTTCTGTGAGTCTTCTAGGCTATGACACGAGTCTACAGAGCGAGAACCCGAGTGTTCTGTGGTTTCGCCCAGAGAGGTATACTCTGATATAGATTTTATGGACTCAGAACCGGCTGCCAAACTTGGATAATGCACGAATGCTGTATGCGAGAGCGAACGTAGAGAGGAGGGCGAAAAATTAGCATACCGAAACTGTGCTAGCTGTTGTTGCATGAAAAGAGGCTGATAACTCGTGGGGAAGCACGATTGGGGCGGGTACATGTAGGAGACGCTCGGATTAAATGGTTCCATGCTGTTTTTCTCTCAACTCTTCGCTTCTTTCTTCACGGTATCTCGACTAATCTGTTGCGACGATGACGGAGAAAACGATACCTTCTAATTAACATGTGACGAATCTCTTTTTAAGAAGAGCTCATAAATTGCGCGCTTCTGATTGGCTGCTGCGTCTCACGGCGGTAAGCCAGCAACGCGCCAGCTTTATGTAGTCTACCCAAGGCTAGGTCATGTGATTGAAGAATCTGCTTCAATATAACCATTAATTACCAAAGTCTCGAACTTGAAGCGAGACTTTTGCGTGCGTGAAAAATGATTCATTTCTAAGCGCAAATCGCGACGCGTTCCGTCAAGAAATTATGGCCAGGCGTGCAGTCACCTGGCAACTCTTTTGTTGCGCCAAATAGCCAAATAATTCGCAACTAGTACAGGATTTACATAACAGCTCAGGTTTTCACCCTCTTACCTAACCAATTAACACGTACAGTTCTATTCTAAACAAATCACTTTCTACAAATTGAAAATAGAGCGGATATTCTCGCTCTAATACTTATAAGAAGGAAACGTTTTGTACTTCAAATAGTGTATACAGGATGAGATGAGATGCTGTAAGCAAAATTTTGTTTGACTAGACTTAGAAGTAGACTTCCTCGTAAACCGCGCGAGTCAAAAGTCTAAGCCGTTTAGCGTGTGTCCACAAAAAGTTTACACAGTTGCATCGCAGAATTCGCAATCAAAACGTGCAAAAAAGCCAGGCGAAAATCTTAGATTTGTGAACCATTTCACATAGCTTTAATAGTTTTACCGGGCTAAGATGGACGTATTAATGCAATATTTTATTTTGACATAATAGGAACGCTGCACGAGTTGTTTTCACTCTGCAAACATACAGGGAGTCATTGAGACGCTTCATTGAACTGTGTTAGCTCTTGTAATAGAGGGCTGTTTACATTAAAGCTGAGATCTTATTAAGTAGTTTATAGAATATAAAAGCAAACTGGACACAAAACGAAAGAGGAGACGTCACAGGTATGTTATTAATAGCACCTCAAAATCGCTGTAATTTATCCGTTTAATTGGCATGGAGTGTGGCCACATTCACACATCATTACAAACGGGAAGACTTCTGGTCTAATGCGAGATTTATGTGTTGTGCTCAAAACCCGGCCCGGGCTCCCGTTTGTCTGCTGCGGGATGCGATTCTTAAAAAAATGAAACGAAAAAATTCCGACATTTACCTTTCTAAAGCTACACAAAAACGTTGAAATGTGGCACATAGCTTGAATTGGTCAGAGCTCAAGAAGTCCACATCTATCAATATAAAAATAAAGCCGTCATATATTTCAGTGTTCTAAAATGTTCAACGATTAGCGACAGCGAGGTTTGTTACGTGAGTTGTTTGAATCATTATTCATGAACGCCCGCCATTTAGGCTTCTTCCTGACATTTCTTTCCTCGAAGCGACATATTTGTGCATACACCACACGCCCGTCCTACATTCGAACAGGCACGCTTTCGCTACAATGCCGCTTGTACAATGACTACGCTAGTTCTGTTACGTTGCCTTGCTAAACCACGCACGATAACAGCTGCATGCATGCAGTGAGTTTTAAGTATGGTTTTTTTCCTCTCCTGGAGACCTATAGCTAGACTCTATATTTTGGCATTATCACTATGGGAACATTGAGTATATTATAAGATGCAAGCCAATAGCTACTCTGAGAATTGTAGTAACAGGGTGAAGTGCTCAACGCTATCATAAGAAGCTATACCAATTGGGAAAATCTCAGAATAGGAACCTGCACTTTCTCATTCTGTTACTAGGACTATAGTCTCCCATTGATAACTGACCAAATTGATGAACCCCAGATAATGAGCTTCGTTACATAAATAGAATTCAGGGGTTGCATTTGCAATTTGTAAAACTTAGGCATAGGAGTTCATCATTGGAATTGCACAATTTTGTCAAACAGTTGCACAGATAAATAAAGTATTTCTAATGTTTCGATCGAGCCCATTTCTTGTTAATGTTTGCTCGATAAGTTGCATATTTGTGCCAATAGTGCTTACGTGCTATCATTGCATATTATGGAGGAATTGACAGGCTCAAAAGAACTTCAAGGAAAATATGCTGACTGCATCCGTAATTAATGTTTTGAGCTTCCATTTAGTAACAAAGATAGAATTCGGTGTGTTGTACACACTGACTAAGTAACGCTATAATTATCAGAATATCTATAGCCAAATATAAACTGCTTTATTTTAGTCCCAGCTTATATGAATGTCAAACGAAAAAATTTGAAAGCTAATCTCAGTAGGGTCTAGGACTGGATCTTGTCTTGTATGTGCGAACACATGCACACAGTCAAGCGAAGCCAGTACAAGATTTGAGAAAACAGCTCAAAAGATTATACTACCCAGTCCACATTTTCGGATTTCAAGTGTTTAGGACACATTAGCACCCAGCAGCCCTATTTCACTTTAAATTTCATGCTATGCGAGTACTGGTTTGCTGCTAGACACATTTAATGAAAGTTATAATTTTTTAGAGTGGATCTAATTTGATATAAAATAGCAAATGAGGAAATTGCCACCGTGGTGCAGCGCATCACGGCGCATCCTACAGGTCAAGCAGAAATAAACCTCTAAATCTATATTTCTCACTTTCAAAACGTAATTATAAATTTGAGGTCTATATACCACATAATTATCCAGCTAAATTGATGAGGTGCATATAGTGCTGCATAGCAATGAATTTCGAGTATTTTTCGTCAAGTTTTTGTAGGCATTATGCAAATTCCGCCATTGACTTGCAAACGCTTTATTGTGAGCAAAAGCAAACACAAATTCAACACAACTTTTCAAAACGAGCCATGACAACTTCATACATATACAGATGACCTTCAAAGAATGTTATGTAAATGAAGCTTTATTTTGAAGCTCAAAATCAAGCCAAGCTTTTAAAAAAATATATGAACTTGTGGCGACGCTGTACGGTTACATATACGCATGTGCAAATAGATGACATTAGAAGTTCAGAAATAGTCTTCAGTTGGTCAGTTGGCTATGAATTAAAATAGATGATTTGCCTAGATTGAAGTGATTTCGTGCATACATATTATTTTACAACGTAAACGAGCAAGTCAAAACATCCCAACTCAAAACTTTTTTTTAGTGCAACTTGACACAGGAATGTGGTCATGGTACTTAAATGGAGATATATCATGATGGTCCACGATTTATAAGCTGTACTACATTTCAACATTAAAACAATACAGAAGTAGCTTAATTATTCGTGCAACGTGCGACGATTTTTGGCTAAATATTGACCTGCAAGCGAGCAACCTCGTAAACTCTTTGATAAACAAAGTTGGCTCGGGGATTGACGATGCAACTAAATATAAGAATACAGAATTTTTAAAGGGCAAAATGATTGCGTTGGAAATTAAAATCATTTGTTTCTTTTTGTTTGGGATGACATTTAAGACTTATAACTTGAGTTTCGATTATTTGCCCTCTGCTATAGACTATATCGATGAATTTCTACAAGTATATCATCCTGGCACAAATGGGTGGACTATACCCACCTACGAAGGTCGCTAAATAATTTAATACATATATCCATCTGTTCACATATGTCAAAACATGACAAATTTTGGGTTAATTTTCGAGTCAATACTATTAATAGTCTCAAAGCCAAAGGGAAGTGCGGTAGCTTGATAAGCAATGCCGAATTTAGGGTAAATAAACTTTGAAAAGTTCAATTCGTCTATGTTGCCAGTGAAGCTATTTATTTGAACTAATTGTTCAGTAGAATTACTATGAAGAACAATAACAAGAATGCATTGCTAAGAGGAAGAGCGACAATGCTTATGACACTCCCTTCTTTAACTTAATTTAACATTGTTAATGAGCTTGTTACACGCTTGATAATATAAACACGTTTTTAATTGGGACACAATGAAACAAAAGTTTCGAAATTTTTCAAAATCAACACAAAGTAATATTAATCGACACGGGCATATCACTAAGTGTACTGATTTATTGTCTAATACTGTTTCTTAATATATTGGGTCTACTGATGATTTGGAACTGAAATCCACAGTAGCAGAGCTTGTCATAGAATGATTAACGCGAGTGATTAGAATCAGTTATTTCATCAAGAATTATGCCAACAACTTGTACTACAAAACGTCTGCAGCTCGCAACACACGAGAACCATCAAACTGTTACAAAGGCATGGTTGATGTAAAACGCTAGTTTTCTTTTATTTTCAAAGGCCGCACTTCTTTGAGACACCTTGTATGGTTGCCCGAAATAGCGACAGTATACCTGTGGAGTGTGGACAGTGTGGTAAATTGAAACAATCTTAGAATCCTTTGTTGTGAAATCGAATGACGCGCATTACTGGCTATTTTTCGACGGCAAATTCCTCAGAGTCGCAGGACCCGTGACGTAATATTGACTTGTCAAATTCTGCGTAATTTATAGCGGTAGTCGCAATTAGGGTGAACCATTAGAAAATAGAGCTCGCGTGCACAAACAACTCAAGCATCTGTGCCACTATCAAACAGATTTACACAACCTGAAATCTCATCATGCGAATGTTTTCTCTTTCCTACCTAGGCTGAACTGTATGGGTATTCAATCGTCTGGGGGTTGTGAGTCTCATTTCCATGCGACTGTACTCGCTAGTATGAATCGCCTGGAAGGCGCCATGTCAAGAGCTTGGAACGGCAGTTCAAAGATGCACAATTGCATACTTTCCCGGTATCTCACGAACTCGTGTCCGTATACCCACCCAAATCGATGTTATTTCCCTTACACAAAGCATTTGTACTTATGGGTCGGTTTCACAAACCACTCCTGGATGCCAAAAGATTAAGGTCATATCATAATAAAACTGTAATAGATATTTCTAAAAAATTGAATCACAACACAAAGAAAAACTTGCCTTCCATGGACCTGTAGTCAAGGTGCAATTCGCCGTTTATTCTATGTTCGTTTTTATACACTTGAAGTAGATTTGTAGGTGCAGGTGTTTGCAAATGAGGACATGTGGATAGATTTGAATTTTTTGCCCTTAGAAAAATTTATCATGTAAAGTTTTACCCCAATAAACAATTCGCAACATAGAGTAAAGTTACATTTAGTTAAATCCATCACAACAGCTGGAAAAAGTATCTTACATTTAACAAAACTGTAAAGATTGACTGCGAAATGTTGAAATATGCCGAAAAAATAGCACTGTTAGTATGGAAATTTTGTGTATTCTTTTATTACGTGCAAAAACTGCAAGCATTTTTGAGCCCGAATTGGCAGCAATTTTGGAACGTAATACAAAAATATACAAAATTTACAAACTTCGCAGGGCCATAGATTCCGTATACGTACTTCAACATTTTGCCGCGAAACCTGGCAGGTTTGGTAAATTTTATACGTTTTCTCCAGCTGCATTGATAGATACCTAGCTTGCTTCTTGTAAAGATCAACATTTAGTCTACAATGCTAACTGTCGATTGGTGATAAAAAACAAATTTGCAAAAGAGTAGTTTTCATTTCCTGTCAAATTTTTTTTCTCAAGTGTTACAGTTCACTATTAATTACAGAGCAATTGATGAGAATAAAGCTAATTACTTATGATCACCGTCTCCAGTACACAAGCAGAATAATAATAACGTACGATTGTTGACGGTTCTTGTATGGCTCCATCATCGGATGGTAACTATACAAGTATATACAGTGAACTTTCTCCAAGCGAACAGTCGTCTAAAATGGAAGTCTCTGTATAAGGCAGACAGCAATCTTGGTCCGGAGAGTGTCGTCTTCAAAGAGGGCTGACTGTATGGTATGCTGGACACGTGATTGTAAAAGTCCAAATTGTATCGTTCTAAGAGAATATTCAGAGCTGTGTGACAGAACATCTTAATAGCCAAAAATTTCAGAGAGTACTTTCATGACAAACTTTAGTCTGCTATTGCATGTTAGTTTTAGATTCAACTAGTACTATAAGAATTTGATCGGACAAGCTTCCAGATTATCACCTCGCAATGATTTTATAGATAAACAGATGAAAACAAGATTACAGTGTACTATGGAAATGTAATCCTTGGATTTGCCCATTGTTGATAAAGCATTTGCTTGAGATTTTTCTCACATTAATTTACTGTATCCAAGCTAATTTTAATTTGGCTCCTGCGGTTGATGCAGGTGTGGTCTGTGTTTAATGGTGAAATTAGTAAAAACATGTGTTTTTGTTGATAGGTGTGACAAACGGTTTCAAACATTAAGGAAATGCAGGTTTTTACCCTTAACCATGTTATTATAATAACCACTCTAAAGGTCCTTGCATGAAATGCAAGTCATCACAGCCCAAAGGCATTGCATGTGGAATTTGATAAGCATTCGACGATTAGGCAATGCTTGAAATCCTTTAACACAGATCAGCAGCGCAGCTTTACCTTGTGAGCCGCAAGTGACGTTTTGTTGGCAGTTACAAATTGTTTTTCAAATTGCCAGTTGCGAAATGTGAATTCATAGCGCAATATTGGCGCACGCTATGGAGAAATTACACAGCATTATGACAGTATCGAAGAGACTCTTTTAAATGGCATAACGTGTAGTCACTAGAAATTTCAAAACGCTTCGAAACGTCTATCCTTTCCCATGTTCGTTTCTGTACACAAACTTATGCTCTGTCTATTGACTAGTAATTTTATCTATACTTTTTTTAGTTTCTAAATACTTACTAATGTTTCAACAGCATAGCTGAGGGATTTCGAAATCATCTGGATTTTAAAGCAAGAGATAGTCGAAGTCTTAGACTAGCTTAACATCATAAACAATAAACACTGTTCTCATAATCTAATTCAAATGTCCTTCTGCAACAGTTTTGTGCTGACTTTGATCTCAATGTTACTTTCAAAAAGACTAAACGGGTTTCTCCAACTCTTGAACTTTGCACAGCGCCATTATTAATTAAAGTACAGGTAGCTCTCACGTTGCGTCATCAACGCCATGTTGAATAAATTTGAGAAAGGATTTTCCCACTGGATTTTCCGTGTTCGCTCTAGCTACAAAGTTCATCCATCATGACGAAAATTGCTTTGTTTTTTGAATTTCAGAGGTACTGTACCAAAAGATATTATATAATTGCATTTTGTCACTGCATATGAAAATTGATGTGTCATGCAAATTGCGGGAGAATTGATGAGAGCATAGGCGTGAAAATATCAGTGTAGGCCGCGGTAAGCGGTCTACCACTACCAGGGAAAAGAAAATCGGATGTGTTTCGGATGTTTCAAATGTAGTGCAGAAAACAATTTTCGGAAATTTCGGAGATTCTACGGATATTATTTTGAAAATTGTTCGGAGATTCTTCGAATAGCGTTTGCTGCACTATAGATGAATTGAAAAGTAGTTCGAAATTCTTTCAGCAACGTGGATGTTTTTACACAGAAGTGGATTTTTTACTCTTCATATTTCTCACAGTAGTTTTAACTATATTAAGCATTTTGCAAACACCAAAAAGATAGGCATAGTTTGTATGTTAAATACTGTTTAAAGTGATGTGCATCTTTTTACTATAATTATGTCCAAAGTCACAACAAACAACTACAGACTGATGGCGAGCAAGGCTAATATTGATTACGAACAAATTCACTTGCACCTCGAGAGAACGACTGCACAGACGTGTTACGCATGACACCTGAGTGTCAAAACGCTAAAAATTTCACTCGACCACCAAAATCCCAAAAGATCAACGACCTCGAGCCTGAACGCAAACGTTTTCAGATGGTAACTCATTTTCTTCTTTGTTTTTAAACACTATCCGTCTCTTATTCCTTCTCGCTTACTGCGCTGGGGCCGGTTGTTCGTACGCCGTTTAGTAAACGGCGCATAAGTTCAAAATGTAGATCATATTTACTGTATGTGTTCCTCGAACAACGAAATTCAAAGTCTTTTTATTGAATACAATAACTGTGTATTTACCTATACTTTGATTAAATAAGATTTGAATTTAAAAGCCTAGAAGAAGTGGGGGAGTGTTTTTGAATTCTAACTTATGCACCGTTTAAGCTAAACGACGTATGAACAACCGATAGAGCTGCTGCGGATAAATCGAATCGATTAATCGATTATGTTAATACAATCGATTTTGCCCAAGAGTTATCGAACATATAACCCCACACAGTAGCTACGTTGCGTTTCTATAGCTTATGTGCGTAGACTCAACATGTTGAGTCTACACCTATAGGCTAAAAATATTCGGTCGCTGCGTTCATTATTGCAATGTACCTGAGAATATTGCTCCGGAAGTAATTGCAACCGCCAGACGCAAATTGTTATTGTCCATCACATGAAAAACGTTCATTTTTCACGCAGATTCAAAACGTTTATACTGATTGGTATAACTCACAAATATTTAATCGATTTTTTCACAATGACTAATCGATTACGATAATAAGCCGATGGGAGCAGCTCTAACTTTAGATTTGTATTATTTCGCCCCTACTAGAGAATATTACACGAACAACAAAACAGTGTAATAAAGGCGAATACGTCTTGCAATGCTTATTTTTTCATCGTTTTGCATAGCTCATTTTCATCGTTGCGCATGGCTCTTTGTCAGGGCCGTAACTAGGTACTCCCAAGTGGGGGGTGCTCAGCCAAAATTTCCGAATGAGATTGAGATTGAAATCCCCGGTTATTTTCTCGACATGTACCCAAGAAAACCAAGCTGGTTTTATATTATCCTTATCATCCTTGTTAGTTAACATGACCAATGATTACTCTTGCATTTTTTTACAGTTCAGTCCCACTTCTCTGCAACATTGTCCAGGAAATGACAATCTACATTTTTAGCGTTACGTTTGAAATTAGAAAAGATTAAATCGAGTGTAGCTTTTTACATTGTAGCTTTTATCTTTCGCGAGCAGTCTGTCAAAACAATATTTCCCAAAACAAAATCTGAATTTCCCTCTTCATAATTTTATTACATCGGCGTTAGCTCCGAATACAATCGAATTTTCCGAATATTGCGTAACAGAATGAACTTGGGAGGTGCCGCACCCCCCAATATCCCCCTTCGGTACCGCCCTGCTCTTTGTGCATTTTGCTTCACTGTTTTCCATAGCTCCTTGTCCATCTTGTGCATGCCTCAAGGATTACTACAAGTACGTGCTGCGTACCTTTTTATTTTAATTTCATTCATAGTGAATTCATCCAAATTACGTTTTGCACTATGTCTGGAAGTATAGGTTGAGGCTTTCTCGAATATGCAGGGGCTTAAAACGTTTAGGGAAACAATTGATCAGTGACATCAATCTTAAAGACAACAAAGCTTACTGCTGGTACATGATGAAATTTGAATTCACTGAATTGCCCCTCATCAATGCCTACATGCAAGTATGTGTTCCACTTACATAATCTTAACAAAAACAAAGCATGCATGCATCTGAAGACAACAAGGTTATTCATTTTCCAAACTGATCAATGCAGGCCATTTTTCAATGTAGTCAAGGTCTGGTAAGACTACTCTCTAGCTCTCTATGCATGCTTGCATTTGTGAGCAAGTGTGGAAACTCTCATAATGACGCAAAAATTTTAGTTAGGAAGTTTAATGGACCCTCTGACGCATTGCTGCTTTAACACATGACATGATCAGAGGCAGAGCCCTGCAGCTCAAATGCCCTGTGGTACTGGTGCATGGCAGACCTTGATCATTGCATCACAGACTTTAGTCTACTGTGGATTGGTGCTTCGCTCCGATGCGGCACAACTGCAATAGCTAGTGTTTTGGTGGTACTGTTTGGCAGCTGGGGTGGTTTGGCTTGTATTTAATACTGATTTCGTGCGGCTAAGTGTCTTGTAGATGGTGCATCACAGCTGGCTTAGTGTTGTTGTCAGTGAACTACTGTAGCGTGGCTGGTGTGCTTGGGTTAGCCATTTCATTTATTGTTTTAGGTGGGCACGTTGAGGGTAAAGACTGTAAAGTTAGAGGTATGGACTATGGCAACCTTACAGCAACTGATTGGTGGCACAGCCATACTTCATGTGCAAAAACATTAAAAACATCATGATTGCAATAAAATTTTTGTATGGTTGTTGAATTGTATTAATTGATATTTTTCTGAAAAAAATCTTAGGTTATATAACCAACCATCCAGTATGGATATGTTGATCACAGAATTTACAGAAATTGCATTCAAAACGGGGTATACCAGTGTAAGGACTACATGCAAGAGTGGACCGTCTACAGTAGATACAAAATTAATTCAAGATTCCATAGAGGATTGGATACAACATATTTATATTTTCTATTACACGTGGCCCAAAGTTTGTGCTTGTGCTATTTTAAAATCGAATTCCTCACCTTTGCTCGGCAGCACTATCATACTTTCCCAAATTTATACCATAATTTATCTTTGGAAAATCTCACCAAATTTCCCAATGAAACAGGCATCAGCAGAAAATACTGTCCACAACAAGAATGTCGTCCCCTCGGTCGTCCCTGCTTGCGTTCTGTCCTCCATTTTGAAAATGCCGCCAGCCCGCTTCAAAGGACCGCCTTTGCGTGAATGGGCTACTGACTGGCTACTGATTAGTGGAACATTTTTCCACCGGAATAAGCCCCATACAGACGGACAATTTTTCCTTGACAATTTTCCTTGACGACATCACT
>JAODVQ020127952.1:0-11099 GCA_025400075.2 Phenganax stokvisi
ACAATATAGGACTTATGTAATGGCATGATGGAATCCATCCCTATCTTGTCTCTGTACTTTTTACACCATCCCTATATCGGAAATTATTTAATTCAAGGAATTTTTAATTTACTTGTAAAATAAAATAGGATAAAGAATGATCTATATATAAAATAACATGCTCTAAGTTATCGAATACATCACTTAATGATAAGGGTGGTCTATAAAAACAGCCAAACCAACTTTTCCTATTAGACATGAGATTGATATAAAAAGCATTTCTAAATTATGTTTTATTTCCAAAATATTCTAAGAAAGTGAGTTATGAATTACAATTGCACCACCGCCACCATGTCTGTTTCTATCTTTGCGAAGTAAAGTGTAATCTTCGAGGCAAATTTCATGGTCAGTAATCTCATCACTAAGCCAAGTTTCTGTGAGGCAAATTAAATGTGGTTTTTCTGTCATATAGGTGGCATGAAGTTCATGTTTTTTAGGGACGATACTCCTAGCATTGTAATACAAAACTTTAAGGTTCAAAGGGTGTGAGTAATTACGAATTAAGTAGTTTGGTCAAGCTGTAAGTTTACAAAAAGGAGAATTAAAATTATTCCTATTTTTACAAAAATTAGATTTACAATTACAACTACTCCTATTACAACTACTACAATAAATTAGTTGTGTCCTAAAAAAGATTTAGAGGGAGAGGAAGGAGAGGGAGGTAGAGAAGGTGAGGGAGAAAGAGGAGGAGGATGAGGAGAAGGTGATACAAGAGAGAGAGGTTGACTGTCTAAACTTGCCAGAACACTCTGAGGACAAGGAGTTGTAATAGATGTTGTGGCTTGTTCACTCGTAGCGACGCTTGTTTGCAAATCAGTCGATGGCTGAAACCTTGTGGCTTTTTCTCATGACTGGTAATCAAGACGGAGTTGCTGTGTTTGTGAGAGTTTGAATTGTTGTCTCCATACCGTAGCAAAGGTGTGATTTTCCAGGCAGTGTGCAATGCTATCACAGGCCATTATTTTTCCAACAACTCAAGTACATCCTCCTTTGCTCGAACGACAAACCACATCCTCACTACTTGTGATTCTATACCACTTGACCCTGACCCTGACCCATCTTCAGACGTTTTATATATACCTTCGTCTGATTTTGAGTTTGCTAGTTGGGACTGTTCTCAAAGTCGCTATGGTCCTGAATCGTCTCTGAATCGTCTGTACTGAGTTCTGTGGGTTCATCCCTCGGTTTTCTGAAACTCCAGCTTTAGGTTTCATAACCTTAGCCTTAGCTTTCCCTTTGTGATGCACGACTTTTGACCACAGCACAGTATGGTCATCAGAACTTGTAGTGGGTGGATTTGGACTTTCTTGGGAGGTTTTACAATCTACTAGTTGGCGCAGCTCCGATAGTTCATTGGCGAGCAGGGCGTTCTCCTCCTGTAACTTAGGTAGCTACCAGGCTTAGTGCATTTCCAAGAGTACCCGCCTCGTTTGTTAGACTGAGAACTTCTTGTTTGTTAGAGATGAATAACTGCAAGTCAAACAGTAGTAACTCGTATCGTTGACAGTCAGTTTGACGAATAGATCTCGAGGAACACTAGCGCATCCTCTGTGATACCACTGTTGACATTTCCCTTCACATAAGATGGCCTCCTCCTTTGCATCTACGATTTTCTGGAGGCTGACGGCACAGGTAACAGCGCAGCCCTATTTCAAGGTTTATCAGTATTATATTTTATCGTATTATTATCTAGCTACATCTATATGTGACCGTGTATATACACAAAAACCACCCTTAGGTCGCAATTACTCATCCTTCTATAAATCCGTGTAAAGTCAAATTTTTGATTTTTTTTAGCTGAAACTCTTCTAGAACATGACTTCACGTACAAAATTTCAGCTCCCAAGCTACCTTCATTTTTGAGTTACAGTCGTCATAGTTCATCGCTTCATTGCGTTAAGCGGAGAAGACACGGAACGGATCGAGCGAGCGCTATATACTTACTGTCACTGCTCCGAACACTGACAATAAAATTGATATGAAAGGATTCCTAGAGGGCTACTTAACACTGTGGTACCAACAAAAAACCCACTTCTCCCATCGCCGGTGATTGTCAGACGGTAGAAGGTCGACATTATTACAGCCACGTTATACAAAGGGGTTACAAAACAGTCACGAAACAGTTTAGATGGTATACACTCACGAGTGGTGTAGCCACGAGTGGGTGTATCACTAAACTGTTGAGTGGCTGTTGTGTAACCTATTTGTACCACAGCATAGTAGGGCATACAATGACCCAATCAGCCAAGCTCATTAGTATGCATGCCACGGTCTTACGCGCCGTTGAGTGGTGTATGAACTAGTAAGACCATGGCATGCATACTAATAAGCTTTCTTCGTGCGCATACCATGCGCGCGGTACCTTTGATGTTTGTGACCGCTGTGGTACAAGCAAAATTGTATTGCCCGCTTACGAATTCCGTGTAGTCATCAGAAACGAGCTATAGCACATAAACTGAAAGTCCTCTCTGCTACAAACCTTTTAGAGGTGTGGAGATGTATGTGAACACAAATAGAGTGTTTATGCCAAAAAAAGCGATAAACGGGCAACAATACAATATAGCGTACACTCCCCCTTTCTGTAACGCGGCAGTAAAAATGTCGACTTTCTATCGTAGGACGATCTCTAATGACGGCACTAGTGCATCTTTAGCTGGCACCATAGTGTAGAGCAACCCTCTAGGAATCCGCTCATATCAATTTTGTCGTCAATGTTCGAAGCAGTGGCAGTAGCGCTCGCTTTATCAGAACCGTGTCTTCTCTGCTGAACGCCATGAAGCGATCAACTATGACAGCTGTAACTCCAAAACGGAGGTAGCCTGGGAGCTAAAACTTTGTAGGTGGACTCTAGACATGTTTTAAAATAGCTTTAGCTAAGCAAAAGAAAATCAGAACTTTTTGCCAATATTATAAGAAAGAATAATTGCGACATAAGGGTGGTTTTTGCGTGCACGGTCTATGAAAAAGCCTGCAAATATCTGAACGAAAATGAAAAGCTCTAGCTATAGAGATAAGTAGCTACTCTGGTTCTAGATAAGCATGCATCGTAATAGCGGGGAATTTAATGAGAGAGTTAGCTATTAGTCCTCCAGTTAGATTCTAATAGCAGGAAAGCCAAAGATAGCCTGAAAGCTCACAGAATTCCAAGCCTATATTCTGACGTGTCTTCGTTAAAGGCTAGCTGCACGCTGAACTACGTGTTTGTCCCCGCACACTACAAACATCAACCTGCGCGTAGGTAGCTACTAGGATCCAAGACCTGTTCTCCCCTTCCCCGTTCCTGTCCGTCTCTAGATTTAGCTAGCAGGTTACACCTGACAGCAACCACTGCGCGTAATACAGTTAGTTCGTGATCTGGTAATTGCAAACCCTCTATACCTCATTCGTTGTTGACCGTTGAAAGTTAGTTCTGCTCACCATAGTTCATCATCGAGGGATAGATCATAAACATCACTTTTCCAGTTTCCTGGTTCACTGTCGCAGAAGGGGTCCATCAATTCACAATTCTCGGAGGCATATTGTATGGTTCCCCCCATGAGTTATCTGGTTAATTAAAGATGACATAATAAACCAATGGGCCTATATGTGTGATCTCAATGCAGTGTTTCCTTATAATCCCTATTTGCCACATTTTTAAATTTGGAGAATTTTTCATTCACTTGTTGTAATGAGTATGCCGTGTGACACTGAATGGCTTATAAAGGAGAAAGGGCATGCAATGCATATAAAACAAAATCAAACATATGTGTACATTTTCATACATGGCACGTGCACTACGTAATATTCATTGAATATGAGGTGCTATTTTTAGTATAATGATGGATTTCACAATCTAATGAGGACTATGTGCAGTGTATGCCCCATCTCCGACTTAAGCCCTTGAGTTAACCGAGAGCCTCAACGCAGTGTCAGAGTGCACCATATGAAACCATGCAGCTATTCATGTTTCTAGTGATACATTGCTGATCGCATGTCTTATGGCCAATCATAATATTCCTTTGCGTCACTACTGCATTTCTAACGCGACCCAAGATGAGAGACATGGACTGTGAGGAAGTTGGCTGGAGAGAGTGTGAAACATGCTGGGAGACAGCGCAAAGACTGCATGAAGGCTGCATGTTTCAGCATAGGGTGTGGATGGACATAGATAAGTGTAACGTAACCCTCGCACCTGCCCACCCTAGTTTATCAATGACACTCTGTAATAAATTCACACAAACAGCATATGGCAGACTAATACCACTACTAATATTAAAGTCAATGTAGTTGCAGCTACTGTCTTGTTCAGTATCCCAATGCTGCTTTAAGAGTTCCCCAAACCCCCCTACTTTGTCTTTTTCGCTTATTCCTGATTTCTTCAACTTCGGATTTTATTCGCCTCATTTTCATAAGAGTTTCCACCCTTTTCTCCCATCCATCTTCCTTTTTTTGCTCCTCTTCGGCAATACGTTTGTCAGCATCATTGGCATCTCTCATGATTTCTAGAAACTCTGCCTGTTCCTTTGTAGCCTCGAGGTATTTGACTCGGGTCATGAACCCTTCTTCAGCTTGTTGCTTTTCAGATGCAATAAGAAGTTCAATATATTGAACTTGAGTAAGTGGGTTTGGTTTCAGTGCTATTTCACCGAGTTTTGTTAGACACCGCTGAGATTCTTCTATGGTGTTGTGAAGTAGGGCGTGAGCCCGTTCAAGCTGGCGCTGATGTTCAAGCAACATAGCTTCGACTAATTTCTTTCCTTTAAGAGCGCTTGTGTAATTACTTTTTAGGTGGTCTAATGTTCGTGTCTCGATTCTAATGTACGGAATGATTCTCTCTCCAGTGTTTTTGTGCTCTTGCCAGTGGCATCCGTCGCAAATTTTACATGATGCATTCTCCTTGCCCCTGTTATTCATTGCTGAGCACCATTTCTTCTTGTCATCATCGGAATATATACAAGATTTGTGGCAAGTGCGACTGCACCGCAAGCAGTTGGTGACAAACTCATCCTTCTTTGTTTTTTCTCTTTTGTAATCAGGCACTTCTACTTCATAGGTAAAATTTTTATTCATGGCGATGTCTTTCTCTCGTTCCTTAAGGACGGTTTTTTCCTGGCTAAGCACTTCTAACTTACTTAAACATACCTTCATCTGATCTTGCAGACCCAGTATATTAGTTTCTAGGCACTCACGTAATTCAAGAACATCTCTTGTTAGCCTGAGGCTCACTGACTCTGCAGCTTTAAACTTTGAAAAGAACCTTTTAAACGAGTTCATTCCCATTTTCCAAAATGTTTCATCGAATCGATCTTCACCATCTGAGTCATCACTGTGGTCTTCATCATCCTCGTCAACATCCGTAAAAATAGCTGAATTATTAAATTTGAAAGACCCAGCATAAGGAACTTTAGCTTCCTTCACAGCTGCCATGACAGGAGGCTTTTGACCATCTGCAAAGGTCACCATCATAAAAATATTTTTTTCCACATCTTTGCCAAAAATTGAGAGGATCGAATCAAAAATATATTGTTGAGTCTGAGTGAGACGTGCTAAGGAAGCTTGGGCTACGAACCCGATACCATCCAGATGACTTACTCCATTTGAATGAGCAAAGAAATCTTTGATTTGACTCGTGATTTCTTTATCTCGGGCTAGACCAGATGTATCTCCAAAGCCTGGAGTATCAATGATTGTGAGGTTGTAATCGATCTCTGCATCTTCCATGCAGTGAATAGTATAGGCAGTGATATCACTTGTCTGACTCTGGGCTTGGCTTCCTGCTGATTCTGTAACAAGTTTCAGTCGGAAACTATCACTTATATTGACTCCAAAAATGTAGTTGATCATTCCATTAATAAGGGTTGTTTTTCCGGCTCCAGTAGCCCCAACAACCATTAATACTTTCTCTTTTTTTACCTCCGCTCGAGGCTTGCCAATTGAAACCTTGCAAAGTCTTAATTCTCTTTGTTTATCACCTCTCTTTCTTGGTTTAATACTTGAACTCTTGTTATCCAGTACCACTCCATTTCCTTTAATTTGGTATATTTTGGAGACTTTTCCTTCATCTACCAACTCACTTTCAGCCAATATTCGGATGGCTAATCGCTCCTTAGTAGATATTGGGCCCATAACACTACTAAAGTCACTGGAACCATTTATGCCATCTGCACGGATCTTAAAGTAATATGATGTAGCTGGTTTTAAGCTATCAACCTTTAGATAGGTTTCGTCACCGTCAGTTGCTTCGGTTTTCCAATTATCCTTTGAAACTTCATTCTCTTCACAGTATTGAATTGTGTACTGGGTAATGTTCCCACAAGCTTTAATCCACTTGATAGTAATAGAAGATTGAGTGGTGTTTTCTTTAGTGATAGAGTCAGGAGATGATGGTAGTTCATTGGTACCTGTTGCAGGAGTTGCCATAACACAAGTTTGAAATAAGCTTCACAGGTACTTTTAGAGAAAGAAAGACTGCCTTTATACCCTTGCATGGGCTGTAGTTAGAATACACAATGTTATGTGCAGGAATTATGGCTATTAAGGTGGGGAATTCCTCTCTGTGTGACTTAGAAATGTATTAATAGCCAGGTGTGTTTCATATAATAGTATATTTATAGGAAAAGTCAGAGCCTTTCCTTCCAGCCACTCTGTCTGACTCTATTAGCCAGCCACTACATGCTTAGAATTATTCTCAGATTTGTGTAGTAGCTATAACAGCTTTACTAGGTGGTCCTCTTTCCTACTACAGTGGAATGTCAGTTATTATTCTTATGTATATATATACAACAAATCACAATATTTGTGAAAACTAGGTCCTTTCCCTCCAGCCACTCTGTCTGACTCTATTACCTACTACATGTTTAGGGTCCCATGTGGCGGCTATAACAGCGTTTCCTCTCTATTACAGGTGGCTCTCTTTCCTACTACAGCGGAATTTATGAACTACAGAAATATCACAAGGGCCTTTCCTTCCAGCCACTCTGACTCTATTAGCCAGGCACTCATGCTTAGCATTGTTCTAAGTTTAGTGTAGTAGCTACAACAGCATTTCCAGGTGGCTGGTCCTCTTTCCCTATACAGTGCAATGTCAGATATCATTACAACAGTTCAAAGTATGTGATATGATAGAAAGGACATTTCCTTCTAGCCACTCCGTCTGACTCCACTATATAGCCACTACAGGCATAGCATTATGTAGTACTATAAATGAAATTTACAATGTATAGCTATTAGCTATAACAGACTAGCTCAAGGCAGTCATTCCCATTATCTTCTAACAGCATTAGCCAATGCTAGTTATAGTACTGTTCTGTGATCAATGAGGTCAGTTCTGGCTGTTGGCGAATGGTGTCGTGTAACTAGTTACTATATAAATCTAGAACAAATACTATTATCAGATAATAGATTACACTCGGTATAGTTTTCAGTCTCTTGAATCAAGGAGTAGCAAGTGTCCTCTTTGCACAACACCAATGCTAAACTTTAGCCAACCTAGGCGAGCGCTATTTAGTGTGCGCGGTCTAAAAATTTAATGCCGGTTCTACCTAGATGGGTTTTCCATTTTTGTATTAACCTTTTGTAGCTATGTTGGTTTCCAAGAGAAGCTGCCTGCATAGCAACCGTCTCCAGTCGCTCGAACCAGCCGCTGTTTGTGCCCGCTTTTGACAGTAAGCAACTCACCACAGTGTAAGGAACGCTTTTAGCTACTAATGTAGCGTAGCTCTATGAGTAGCAAGCCGTACAGAGACGGCTCCATGGCAAGCGGTCGAGCCGTTTGTTTACATAGAACCGACGAAGAGCATGGACGTCTGATAGCTGAAGCTTGTCATTTATTTCGTGTGCAAGCAGTGTTATGGTCATGAAACGGCTCATTCTGGCCTGTTTGTGTGGAGAACAGCTCGCGTGAAGCTGTGCTGTGGAACGAGAAAGACTGCTGACAAAGACGACCATCTTTTCCGTTTTTGGCAAACGTAAAAAATCGAGGTTTGCCCGTACCGGTACACCCCCTTTTATACCCGGAATACCTAGGGTTTGACGCTCCCGTAAAAATTCTGTATTATAAACGCGCACTGCATCTTTAACGAGTTCACTTCTTGATTAGTGGATGGCTGCAGGTACAGGTACGAGGCTAGTTAAACTGTAGCGCGCGGCTGACTAAACACTACTTGCTAACTAAGTATTCCGGGTCCAAAGCTATGACACGCAAGCAGCAGCAAAAAGTAGTATCAGTTCTAGGCACGTTATTCGAAACTGACCGTCTACTCCACACACGCGCTGACCTTACACCGTCCAGTTTTATGATATGCCACAAAGTGAAATTTTAACGGGCGGTCCCCGCTTGTCCTTCTATGTTCAGTGATTCAATGCATTGAAATACTGCATCACAAATAAATATACCAGAGCTGTATATAGTTAGTTTTTAGCTACAGCACGATGCGGCGGAGAAACAAGGGTGCCGTTGCCTATCATTACATATATTGGGTCATGAAGTCACGTTATCCGTGAAGTCACAAAACATCAAAAAACTCAATTATCTACGTGCTCCGCCCAACGTATTCGGCCTATATAACGCGCGACTAATATATCGCGTAAAATTTCATCATACATACGTTTACTCGCGGTCTTGTACGTAATCACAGGGCAAAATTATCGCAAAACGCAGCACTTTTGCCAAGTTGGACCTGTTTCTCCGCTGTATCGCGCTGTAGTCAAAAACTAACTATATACAGCTCTGGTACATTTATTTATGATGTAGTGTTTCAAATCTGGCAGCTTAACTATGAAAAATGGCTGAGAAAAATGCCTAACACTTTTGGACCTCAAAAAACTACATCTTTGCTTCTTACTTGTGAACCAAGGGGGAGCAGTGAAATTTTTCTAGCCCCAAAGGTAGTCCTGTAGACCAGCAGTAAGCCTATGAAGATTAGGCGCTTAACTAACAGTCTTGTAGAAATTTAATGCCTAACATATTTTTCAAAGTACCTCCGTTTGAAGCACTATATAGTGTCATATGACTATCATGTATAGTCATGTGACTGGGATCAAATTATTAATTAAAGATAGGGGATCATTTTGATATGTAACTTGTATCAATAGCTCCTTCTATGACTGAGATATATCCTGTAGAGTGAAAAAGTGGTAAATCTACTCTCTTTACGCTCGGCACTGTAGCTGATCTGCGATGTGGGACTACATGTCACTAGGTGGTGCCTTGTCCTCTCTAAGGAGCAGAATCTTGCTTGCGACTTGATGGCTCACTGATTACTTCATTTATGGCATGTCTCTCATCCCATACTCGAAGATATATTTTTTCCATTTTCAGCATGGTTTGTCAATTTCTGTTGCTATGTTTTTGTATTGTGTGCCTTTCGCGCACTACCTTTAGAAGAGCCGAATTATGATTACGATGATTAAGATTAAGATTAAGATTAGGCGTCTACCTGCGTCTACCTCACGGCCTCCCCCGCTTTTAGCTAACATAACGATCATTGCACGTAAAACACAAATGTTTAATGGGGAGGCCTGGGAACGAGGCTAACAAAACACAATGTATGTTAGAGCACGGGCCTTTCCTTCTAGCCACTCTGTCTGACCTTATTAACCACTACATGTTTAGGGTCCCATGTGGCGGCTATAACAGCATTTCCTCTCTATCACAGGTGGCTCTTTTTCCTACTACAGTGGAATTTATGAACTACAAAAATATCACAAGGGCCTTTCCCTCCAGCCACTCTGTCTAACTATATTAGCCACTACATGTTTAGGGTCTCATATGGTGGCTATAACAGTGTTTCCCCTCTATCACTGGTGGCTCTCTTTCCTACTACAGTGGAATGTCAGTTATTATTCTTATGTATACATAACAAAACACAATATTTGTGAAAGCTAGGTCTTTTCCCTCCAGCCACTCTGTCTGACTCTCTTACCTACTACATGTTTAGGGTCCCATGTGGCGGCTATAACAGCGTTTCCTCTCTATTACAGGTGGCTCTCTTTCCTACTACAGCGGAATTTATGAAATACAGAAATATCACAAGGGCCTTTCCTTCCAGCCACTCTGTCAGGCTCTACTAGCCAATGCATGTTTAGCATGATTCTCTCTTTCATGTGGTAGATACAGCAGCTATTCTTCAGGGGTCACACTCAATCTATGGTCATCACTATATGAAATATTAAATTACCCTGGGTTCCATCCACATGAATCTGTATATAGTTATACTATTTATATTATCTGTTTTATTGAGGTCAATCTGTGTAGCCAATTCATTACCAATTCATTCATTCAATCCATTCGGAAAAGGTGCTATTGGTTACAACAGACCTAAGCAAAATAACTAACATGAAGTCACGTCATATGGGAATGTTTTAATAAGATTTCTGGCAATCTGATTGGATAACCCAGATTCTGGGTGCAAGTCCACAAGTCAATATATTATACCTCACCAGACCATCTCCCGCAATTATAGATGGTGTGGCTACGCAAGACTAGCTTAATGTCTCACACAGTGGCTATAACAGAGTTCCTTCTCTATAACAGGAGGCTCTCTTTTCTACTACAGTGGAATTTATGAATAAACAGAACATATCACAAGGACCTCCCTTCCAGCCACTCTGTCTGACACTACCAGCCAATGCATGATTAGCATTGTTCTCAGATTTGGTAGTAGCTACAGCAGCATTTCCAGGTGGTCCTCGTTCCTACTACAGTAGAATGTAAGATATTATTAAACAACAGAACAGAATGTATGTGATGGCAAGAGGTCTTTTCTCCCAGCCACTCTGTCTGACTCTACTAGCCACTACATGCTTAGCATTGTTCTCAGATTTGTGTGGTAGCTATAACATGTTACCAGGTGGTCCTCTTTCCTACTACAGTGGAATATCAGTTATTATTCTTATGTACAACAAAACACAATGTATGTGAGAGTGTTCCTTCCAGCCACTCTGTCTGACTCTACTAGCCACTACATGCTTAGCATTGTTCTTAGATTTGTGTCGTAGCTATAAAATGTTACCAGGTGGTCCTCTGTCCTACTACAGTGGAATATCAGTTATTATTCTTATGTACAACAAAACACAATGTA